>JAWDGP010004902.1:177500-300000 GCA_033675545.1 Elysia crispata | reverse complement strand
AAAATGAACGAGAAGTCCAACTAACATTTCTGTTAGATCTATTTCGTATGCAGGGGGCTACCCATTATATAACGGCACAGTTAATGGAGCATACGTTAAATAAAAAGGAGTAAATGCAACCGCAAGAGCAAAATGACTTTGCAGGAGACAAAAGTCATCATTAAACACATTCGAAGATAGAAAAAAAAAAAAAAAAGTAAGTGCTGTGCAAGCGGCGAGGAACATCCTCGGAGTTGTAAACTTACAGGGGGAAATAATAAACAAGAACCTAATGGATGCGTAGAGACTCGCTTAGAATTTTTCTAGCGATATAACATGAAGGGTAAAAAAAAAAAAAGGGGGGGGGGGGGGGTTATATCCCAGTGTGCGGTTTTCTTTCATTCTGAATCTGATACTTCATCAGATTGCATTAGATGAAAGTTTTTCGAGATCTTAAATTTTCAAGTTTTAGTGACCATATTATGTATCACTTTTATTTTAGATCACCTGAATTTTATATTGAAAGGAGGGGGGAAAAAAAGATGAAGAAGAAGTAAACTCCACCGACAATTTGATGGTATAAAATATATGAAGACGACTGTTTTTGGAAAAGGGTTACCATCTGAAGTTTTGAAAATATCTGTTGGCAAGGAGTTTGTTACATTTGAAGTCATGAAAATCTGTAGGTAGGTAAGGGGTTACAGTTTGAAGTTGTGAAAATCTGTAGTCGACACTCATTAAGGCAATGTTTTCACCATTTGAAGTTATGAAAATCTGCTGGCAACGGTTTTTTTTTGGCCGGAGTTTATAAGTTGAAGTAATGAAAATCTGTGGTCGACAGTTATTTAGGTAATGAGAGATAATTTGAAGTTGTGAAAACCTTTAGTACGGGTTTTTAGGCAAGGGATTACTTTGGTTATGAAAAGCTATTGACGACTTTCTTCTTCTCTTTTTTTTTTAAAGGAAAGGGGGGGGGCGTATTTGGTGGAAAAAGAAAGAGCCACACACACGATAAAAAAGCGACAATGTTGCTTTCACAGATACAGCGAACTTAAGTCGAAGAATTTTAGTCACTGGTTATAAATATCAGCGCGCAAACCTACTAAATCCAAAGACCGAGATCGACAGCGTGTTATCAAGTCATTTAGTTCCACACAATTCTCGAGAAGGAGAACCGTGGTAACCGAGTCCTACAGCTGTAGGACTCGGACATTTTTTTTTATTTCAAGTCATACATGATCTTGCAAATGATAAAACCCTTTCCCCCGCTTGCACTGTGGTGTGTTTACCATTCTCATGAGAGAACAGAAGCACTTCATCATGATATGGGGGCAATCTCCATAATAATGAGCGAGACGTGGCGTGTTCCCGTGCTCACCATCAGAATCGGTTGCCTTGTCCTGGGATGCCACATCCAGATTCTAGCTAGACCGACTTGAACTTTTGTGCATATTTCTCTTTATAAAACCTGTGGGGTTTTTTCTGCTGAGCCATTGTTTAAATTGAACCCAGATGTCGGTCATTGAAAAGTAATTATTTCGAAGTTATGGTTTGCCAAGCCAAGATCCCTGTTTATTATTAAAACGATGTAAAAGGAAGACAGGACAAGAATATACCCACGATTCGTAATCCCCACGCCCTTATTTTCTTCTGTTTATCTGTGTTCTAGGATGTGTTCCTCAACTTCTCCAATCTCGTCCCACTATTAATAATCAACTTTGTTCCCTCCTCAATATTACTGTTCATGAACATAACTATCAACACTGTTACCGGTATATAACTATAATTATGGCTTACCCCTGTTTGAATATAGTATTTTTTTTTTAAATCATACTTCAACATTCAAGCAATCGACTATATAAATCTTGAGAGAGAGAGAGAGAGAGAGAGAGAGAGAGAGAGAGAGAGAGAGAGAGAGAGAGAGAGAGAGAGAGAGAGAGAGAGATCTTGCAGTGCATCATGGCACGCAAACTTTGACTGACCGCAGCTTTACTGCAATTTTATTCACTTTCATACCCAAAATTCTGACGTTATTAAACCAAGTGCGAGATTTTTATTGTTGACCCTGAAGATGGTTCATGTTTTATTTTGCCCTCAAGAAATTCTCAGTTGCACAGAGCACAAAGTCCACGAGATGATGGCGGCTAACGCGATGGTATAATGAGCTGGGGGGGAATCCCACGAGAAACAGGGAACAACCAGTTACACAGCGATGGCAATTCAGAAATAGAACCCACACACACAAAAAAAAAAGATAAGTATAGATAATGAAACGGTGCGAGGCAGTTAGAACTTGAAGGGAGCGGGCAATGAGAGAGGAATGGAAAGAAAGTGAGGAAAAGAAAGAGACAGACAGATAGGGTGAGCGAAGAAAATAAAATAAAAAGATAGATGGAGAGACATCTCTGTGTGTACGTGAGAGAGAGAGAGAGAGAGAGAGAGAGAGAGATATGCTATGACCCGCTTTCTGTGTGCTCCCCCAATCCTGGAGCGCTGAACACCCCAAAATCTTCCCAAAACCATGAGCGGAGGCGCAAGGAGGCCTGCTCTCGCCTCCTGTAACCATAGTAACACAGATAACTCCCCATTTTCACTAGGTTCCTTATTCAAAGAACACAGGGGCAAGACTTACAGTAAAACCTCCATTTTTTAAACAGTTGAGATCTCCTCTCTCTCTCTCTCTCTCTCTCTCTCTCTCTCTCTCTCTCTCTCTCTCTCTCTCTCTCTCTCTCTCTCTCTCTCTCTCTCTCTCTCTCTCTCTCTCTCTCTCTCTCTCTCTCTCTCTCTCTCTCTCTCTCTTTCTCTATCTCTCTCTATCTCTCTTTCTCTGTCTCTCTCTCACTCACCCACTCTCTCTCTTTCTCTCTCTCTCTCTCTCTCTCTCTCTCTCTCTCTCTCTCTCTCTCCTTGATTATTTCTTTACCTTCCTCTCTTAAACGTACTCTCATACATATAATATATATATATATATATATATACACACACACACATCTTTTTTCCCTTGCTTATACTATGTCTCTTTCTTCCTCTCCCTTTCTCCTTTGATATTTCTTCACTATCAGTGATTACGGTTACAGATATACGAGATATCAAAACTCTATTTACCAGAATGTATATCAATGCATTCTATGGTGAATATTGTCAGCTTGGTTATACATTAAATATTGATTATGTTTTTTGTCTCTTGCCTAACAAATTTAAAAAAAATTATTTTCACGGGTTTCATGTTTTACGAAGCTCTTAATATAGAGACACAATTTCCGTTTTCCAGCATCATCTTATTTCTTTCTCCTTTTCAATTAATTTTAAAGAGAGCTTATCCACTTCGTTCCTTCTTTTCAATCGCTTCCCAACACTTTTACTCATTTATTTATTTTATTTAGTGTTATTTTCATCTAAAACTGAATAATTCAACCGGGCACACTTACACAATCACTAAGATAAGACCATACCTCCTTTAAGTGTAGGGCGTTATTTAAGAAGAAAGGTATGCGAGCCTCCACTGCTAAGACGATCTATAAATTTGAAGAGAGATAATCCCATAGGCATATTGCGCATTTCTTACATCCAAGATTGACCACGCAAACATATTACGATTCCCATTAGCTAGATTTTCCCGAATTACAAAAATAAATTTATTTTTTTTTAATAAAAAATTAAAGTTTTTTCGGAATCACACTTCGATAAAATAAACATTATTTTCATTCATCTACACAGTCATATAATTCTACACTTCAAGATGAGCCAGATGAAAATTTTATATGTAAATTCGATGCTAGATTCTTTCTTTCAAAACAATCTGTGTTCGTCTCTTTGCCGAACAAACTCAAACATAGAAAATGTAAGCCCAAACGGTACATGGGTTCTACAATCAATTTTTTTAGATATTAAATTTGTCGTCTTCAAGGATGAAACATTTCAAAGATTAAAAAAAAAAAAAAAAAAAAACATGAAGCATTCTCATAGCAAAAATGTTTACCGCAAAATATTTATATTTCATTTGTTTCCTTATCCAGCAAGCTGAGATGGAGCTGAGTCAATAAAACCAGTCCGCTAGAAACTCGAATGGTGCGTTCTGGATCTAGCTTTACTAGCTTAATATCTCTCTCTCTCTCTCCCCCCGCCCAAAAAAAAAAAAAAAAAAATATTAAGACTTGATGTGATGTACAACGGCATGATTGATGAAAGAAAGGGATATTCCAGCACGCTCCCGTATTTAACATCGACAAAAGAACGAGATATCAGATTCTGTTTCTTAGGGGAAAAAATCGTCCAGTGTTGTTGGAGAAATAAATCATGATTGATTAGTTCAACTGTCGAAAGATATCCCTGTTTCTAGAAAAAAAAAATCAAGATTCTAAATGTAGGACTCGCTCGAAGCCCAGAGAGAGATTTTACAAAAAGAACCGGTACTTCAATTTAAAGCTAAAGGGATGAAAATTGATGCGCCACATTAGATGCACTAATTTGCATAGATTTCACAGTACACATTCAGATCTAGTAATGACACCGCCCCCCCCCCCCCCCCCCCCCCCCCCCCCAAAAAAAAAAAAAAAAAAAAAAAATCGCAATCTGAAAGACAATCGGCGGCAAATGATTCAACGATAGACAGTGAAAAGATGGTAGAGAGAAAAAAGCCAGACATGGTGCTTAACGCCATTGGAGGGAGGAGCAACGCCGCTAGACGACAGTGATTGCGGAAACTAGATCTAGAATCTATGTTGCCAAATTGAGAGAACGAAAATGATCTCGAGGACAAACCAAGCGAATGTTTGTTTGTTTTTTTTTTCAATCATAATATACCTCTTAAGTCAGCAAAACGTTATAGCTAACTTTTTCGTTACGGATCTTAGGTGACTAGTTTTGAGTATGACTAAAATAGCATGAGTAATAAGACATAACTAAAAACACAAGCACTCCAAAATGAGATATAATAGAATGAGTGATAAAACTTTATGCCGCCGCATCGTTCGGTTCGAAGTAGGTACTAGGTGAGTGTGTAAGAACCTCCCAGATTGTGTGGAGACAAGAAATAATGGATTTTTTTATGGAATAAAAGCTTCTCAAGAACAACATGCTTGCTCTACATTGAGACATCCTTTATACATGTTGAGACATGTTCAGACTGACTCTCTCTCTCTCTCTCTCTCTCTCTCTCTCTCTCTCTCTCTCTCTCTCACACACACACACACATGGCACTCTCTCATACTCTCACCAGGTCCTTCAATAGGACTGGTTTGTGAGTAATGGCTTGGCAGGTACACGCCTGGACCACAGCCTGATCTGACCACGGTAAATCCTCTTTCTGCTGTGTGAGGCGATCTTCCTGACAGATCTCCGTTCTGCTGTGTGAAACCCTCAAGTTTGGTCTGGTCAGAATCAAGTTTCTAAACACTCGGTTGATCTCGTCATCATCTTGATCAGCAGACTCCGCGCTAGCTGGAACTGGGTTGGTCTACTAACTTTGCAGAAAAAGATTCATCGTCCAGCAAACACGATGTTTTCAAAGTTGGAGAAGATCCACCGAAAAAACCGGCAGATTTATACGACTTACGTATGTTTTTTGTAAAGACAGATATCACCTTCCAATATGACTGTGGTAAACACGGTGTTACAATTTCGTGACGTATCATCTGAAGACAAAGCACAGCTAGAAGGGTTGTTAGTTCTTTGTTGCCTGTACAGATGAGAACGGAGTGATGATAGATCTGACCGGTAAAGGTTCATAAAAGATATCTTCAATTTGAGCCGCCCTAGTCTCATAGAGAAACCTTAAATTAGGATTCAATTTTCACATTTTTTTTTGTCTAAATACGTTTATTAAAGACGGATACGGTGTTTATGATAGCATAGTTGCTGGTTTCGTCCTCTTTTTCTTTCTTTTTTTTTTAATTTGTACAATTATTTTGAACAACTCGATCGCAAAACATGGGACAAAATTCATAGTTCATAGGGGTTGTTGATGGGAAAAAAAAGTGTCGAAATGACTTTAAGTATTGTCTTTTAAATCCAAATGGTACCCACAGAGAATCTCATTATTCAAATAATACCTAATACACAGCTAGTAAATAAACGACATAAGGAGTTGATGAAAATAAAATCCAATTTGAGAGCCTCTAGAACACTTAAAAAAAAAAAAAAGAAAGAAAAATAATTGCCTTACGCAATGGAAAAAAAATCTTCAATTGAATATTCCCTCTAAAATAAACAGAGCCAAACAATTTTTTCAACTTTCAGAGTTTAAAAATAACAGTATTCCGCTATAATTACGAATTACGGTATAAAGTTTTCACATATAAGCACAAACAAAAAGAAAAAAAAAAAGCCTTGAAATTTCTTGAACACGATGAACACTCCTTCACATTACAAGTCATGGCGTATGTCATGTTTTATATCATGTTTCTAGTCAAAAAGGGCATATCCCTTTTCCGATGTTTGTTAGTTGAAGAAGCAGATCAAAGTTTACAGTGGAAAAAAAAAATTCAGGTTGTCGCTGGCTTCACTTTTGTGCATTGATGTTGTAGCAACTCCTTTAATCCATTTCCTTTGAAACGAAAGAGAGGACGAGAAAAATAATGTAAAAGAAAGAAATGGAGAGGAGGGCGGTGACACAGACATTAATACACAAGGACAGAAGCGATTAGAATAAGAAAAGAGGAAGAGGATGAGGATTTGTAGAGTGAGGAATAAGGTGGTAGTGAAAAATAAGACCAATACCTCTGGCGGGCAAAAAAAAAAACAAAAAAAAACGAAACCCACCAATCTATTAAGCAAATAGTCGTTAAATAAGTAATAAAGAAACAAGACCAGCGGTGACCCCTTGGGTACCCGAAAATAATCGAAAACGATGATCGCGGTAATTTTTCTTTATAAATTCACATCTCCGCCGACTTATAGTCGCGCTCGTCTTCGGCTCATGTTTCTCGCAGGCCGGCGGAGTTGGGCTGGAAAGAAAGACAATATCCCCGCGATATATGAGACGACACGGGCGAAGCTGGAGAACCCCCCCAAACCCAGTGAAGGTTTCGGCCAGCCGACACCCAAGTCCTCAGAGGCCTGGCTCCGACTTCTTCAATCTTTCTAACAGAGTACGATCGATTTTAGGTCGGCGGCTCGACCCCCCCTCCGGCCTTCGTACCCAGTGGACTTTCTCTGCTGTCCATCCCGCCCCGATACAACCCAGCGGGTCTGGCCATGGCCTCAACCTCTCGAAAGCATCCAGTCCCGCGTTCTTACAACGACCTTTCTCAGAATCACTTAAAATACGGGTGAGTATGAAAGCGGGAAAGCCGGGACAGAGAGAGTGAAAGTCGACTAGGCAGCCTTCAGAAAATATTTCGAATCGAACTTACACGCTGTGGAATGATATAATGACCTTGCTTTCGCATCCGACATTCTTTCTAAATCCAGTGCACATAGATATCGAGCATGCACCATGCAATATCAGTGGAAATATCTTTTTCTTCGGGTAGAATATCCGATGAAAGGTTTCAATCTGTTGCAGGATTAGATAAGGTGACAGGGCGGGGGGAGAGAGAGAGAGAGAGAGAGAGAGAGAGAGAGAGAGAGAGAGAGAGAGAGAGAGAGAGAGAGAGAGAGAGAGAGATCATCCAACCAATGAGGCAGATAGAGAGGGACAGAGAAAAAACAAGATTCAAGCAGAGAAAGAGTGAAAATATACATATATTGTGAGAACAGACAGACAGACATACAAAAAGAGAAAGAGACTGAGACCAAATTGACGGGTACCAGAACTGAAAAGACTAACACAGATAAATCGACTCATTACCGCAAACCTCTTGAGAAAACCGAATAAAGGCGATTGAGAGGAGGAGAGAGGCAAAGACGGACCAATAATCCTAGAAGAGAGAAATCCAAGGAGAGGAGAGGTCTGCAATAAAGACATGTTCCTTAACTACATAGAGGAAGATGGAAAAGCTTGCAAACATGAACCTGACGATAAGGGTCGGCGAGATGGAGATCCGATGAGATACTGAGACAGAGTGCTTAAAACGCGAGACGGGGGAAAAATAATCCTGAGGGAAGTGAGCAAAGTACAAGGCGAGACGTAGAGGAGAAACCAATGGAGAGGGGGAAGGATGATAAAAAAAAGAAGAGAAAACGGGGAGAGTAGGAAGGGAAAGGGAGTCAAAAGAAGCGGTCAGGCATCTCAGATTTCGTTTGACAAGTGTGACAGAGAAGCCCACCCCGCTGACACACACGGCCCTTTGGGCATGGCTGAGTTGGGAAGAGTGTGGAAACAAACACTGCTCACGCTCACATTGCACAACTCCACAAGTAGCTTTGCTATCTTGGCCGGAGTGACAGACTCGCCCTCGAGTGCCCGAGGATATGCGGCTTGCTTAATTCATTGTCATTATACACGCTTTAAAAAAGTTCAGACCATTTATGGAGACCACTTACTTTACAGGGACAAACTAGATTAGAAGCCAATCCGACGAAAAAAAAAAAAACCTCCCTTGTTTTTGCAAATTGGATTCATTGCCGCCATAATCCCAGGTGCAGGGTCCAGCCGTGATTTTTCGTATGAATACTCTTGATATCTATTTAGAAAGAAAAGTTGAGGAAGCCTAAAACAATAGCGAAAATGGCATCAACAGATTCAGCGTTCTGTGAAATTCACTGCTGGCCGAGACTCAAATCGTTGAGGGTTTTGGACAGTTGTATAATTCAATAACCGCGAGACCCTCTAGGTTCAAAAAGAGAAAGGTGCGACCTTCGGATACCAGCTCGACCATTAACACTTTCTTCCAGAGTTTTTAACAAACATTGAACAATGAATACAATTAATGGATAACGCCCTGCTCACGATAACAATATACAATACGTTACATGGACCTTTCTGGAAAGCCTGATAAACCAGGAAAACGATTCCGAAATGGAGAGAAAAGAGAAAAAAAAAACAAACAAACAATCCATACAAATGAAACTTTATAGCGGCATTTTTTTTTTTTTTTTTTTTTTTAGGGGGGGGGGTGGAATAAGGGAGGAAGTTAAAACGATTTTGAAGTTACATCTGGTCTCTTGTGTGATATAACATCAACAGAACGTGGCGTTCACAGCGCCGATTCTATTTTATAACTCTATTTCCATTTTGATGAACCACTTGTGATCCCGGGTGGTTTCCAACGCAATATTCCGTTCCTTGCTTTAGAGAGGTAAAGCGAAGGAGGAGGGTGAGGGCATAGATCTTGCATGGCAGGGGGGCCAGGGGGTGGAAATTTATCGGGGTAAAAGCCCCAGGAAACAATTAGTCCAATTCAATGCTAAACTTTCAGGCATGACGGAACAAGTTGATTTCGATTTTGTATTTGTTTCAAGGTCTCATTTATTTTTTTTTTTTTTTTTTTTTTTTTTTCTGTTGCATTTTTTTTTTAAATTCTTCTTAATAAAGTAGGCGGGCGGTGTAATGTTAAAGACAAGGACAAAATATTTACACCCGGATCTACCAATTACGATAGAGCAGACGGACAGCTGTGGTCCACATGCCAAAACTAACGGTTTTAGTCTCGCATCCGCTATTTCAGGATTGAAACATCGGCCTTGAGACATTTGCAGACCTTAAGTTGACGTAGAAGCAGTAATAGTAGTAGCAGCAGCAGCAATAGTAGCAGTAGTAGTAGTAGTAGTAGTAGTAGTAGTAGTAGTAGTAGTAGTAGTAGTAGTAGTGGTAGTAGTAGTAGTAGTAAAAGTAGTAGCAGCAGCAGCAGCAGTAGTAGTAGTAGTAGTAGTAGTAGTAGTAGTAGTAGTAGTAGTAGTAGTAGTAGTAGTAGTAGTGGTGGTGGTGGTGGTGGTGGTGGCGGCGTAGTAGTAGTAGTAGTAGTAGTAGTAGTAGTAGTAGAAGTAGTAGTAGTAGTAGTAGTAGTTATAGTCGCAGTAGTCGTAGTAGTAGTAGTGGTGGTGGTGATGGTGGTGGCGGTGGTGGTGGCGGCGGCGGCGGCGGCAGCAGCAGCAGCAGTAGTAGTAGTAGTAGTAGTAGTAGTAGTAGTAGTAGTAGTAGTAGTAGTAGTAGCAGTAGCAGTAGCAGTAGCAGTAGCAGTAGCAGTAGCAGTAGTGGTGATGCTAGTGGTGGTGGTAATGGTAACAGTGAGAAAAGCAACTACGCTTAAAAAAAAATTAAAAGAAGAACAAGAACTAAAACAAGAACAAGAAGAGGACGGCGAAACGACTAGTTTAAGGAATGGAGGAGACGTGCAGTGAGTAAAAAAAAAATTAATACAAGTTTAGAACAGTAGATAGGAGAGTGGGGGTGTAGGACCTAAAGAACAATCGATAAAAACCGGTTCATGTACATTGCAACAAGAGACAATCTTTACAGCTGTGATCGTCCGAGAGATATGCAAGATGGCACAGAGAGAAATAGAGAATTTTACTCGGCATGTGGTACGGGGAAGGGTCAGATTGAATAAGGGGGAGGCGGGGAGTGCGTATAGAGTGAAAGGGGAAAAAAAAGAGATGGATAGAGATAGAGGTTTCAGAGAGAACAGAGACAAAGAAGTGGTGACAGACAGGCAGACGAGCATACGAACACGCATAGACCTAGACAATTAACAGAAAAAGGGTCGCGTCTAGAGAGAGACAGAGAGCGGGAAATAAAATGGTCCCGCCACACGAGATTCAAGGCGATGGAAGGTGGCTCTCACACTAAATCAAGGCCAGAGAGAGAAAGGGGAAGGGGGGGGGGGGGGGAGGGAGAGAGAGAGAGAGAGAGAGAGAGAGAGAGAGAAAGGGGTGGGAGAGAGAGACTGAGTCAAACAGACAGGCAGACATATGAACAGGCAGACAAACAAATAGAGGGACAGAAAAAGAGACTGAGATAGATAGAAATAGAGAGAAACAGAGATCAGACATATTGATATTCATGCACAAATAGATGGACAGAAAGCTGCAGAAAAAAGAGAGAAAGTGTGGGGAGACAAAAGGTCAGTATAGGAAATGAGGAGGAGAACGACTGAAGACGGCACCACAGACATCGATTTTCCCTCCCGGCCCAGGGGCAATGGACCTCCCTGTGGCCCACCAAGGCTTTTCTCTAATCGAACCTTCACAAAAATAAAATATAAAAAAAAAACCATGATACGGGACCAACAAGAAAGTAAATAGTGAAAAGTTCTGTAAGATACAGGCAAAAGAGAAAAATGTTTAAGCGGAACTACAACTTATGAATAAACTTGTTGAATTGTTTTTAAAATAAGTCGGCAGTATTAAGAATTTATCAGCATGTATGCACCCCGAGAATCTGTTGATTTACTTCCGGCCGTGAAATGCAGTACACAAAAATTGACGGTGTCCTAAAGTTCAAATAAATTTAAAAAAAAAAAAAAATTGCAAAGTTTTTAGATCCTCATTTTTCGAAAACATTAACCTAACAAACACCATATCCGCGATCTTTCCATCCGGACCCACAAAAATCTCATTAAAAAAAAACAAAAAACAACTGAAACTAAAGAAATGTTCTTTCTTCGGGTTGCTTCGTTGTTGACTGTCTCTCTTCTTTTAAAAAAAAAAAGATCCTGTCCGTCATAAAGAAGAGAAGTGTAAGTTTAAAAGAATCAAGACAGCATAGCAATACAACTAAAATCACACCAAACCAATGCAATCCCAAAAATATCCCCTAAGGACATCACCGAGAAAAGATCGTCGAAACGCCAAGACTCGTCCGTGTTAATGTAGTGCATATTTCAAGTCCACTTACAGCAGATGTTCTAGTACAGCTAAAGATGGCTATTTTGAGATTCTTACTCTCTGAAATCTTTTAAAAAGAAAAAAAAAAAAAGAAAAAAAACGGATGTGACTTGATCGAATCGGTGTCCTCGATGTACTGTTGTCACGTGACCGAGTCTTCATCGTGGGGAAATTTAAAAAAAAATGGACGAGCCCACGTACTGCACGAACAATAAACAATTATTGTCATGAAAAACAATTTAAAAAAAATAGTACGAAGATAAATAATACACAAGTAGAATCAAGATAAACAATAAACAATTCGTATCAAGATAATGAATAATTGGTATCAAGATAAACGATAAGCATTTCATATCAGGATAAACAAACAATTAGTATTAAGATAAACAATAAACAAGTAGAATCAAGATGAATTATAAAGAATATAATTATATCAGTACACAACATAACTAGTAAACAATTCCTATCGAGATATAAGAAATATAAAAGTGGATCTTAATGATAATATATAATAAAACGAATTCAGATAAGAGTGTAAATTAAAGTCTTCAAGTAAAGGGTGCTAAAAAAGCCAACTAGTTAATGAAATCTGGTTAAAATGTATAACAGACTTGAACATAAACAAAGATCGTAGGCTTTGTGTTAGAAAAAACTAAGTGGGAAGGGTAATTTAAAGAAAGTTTCGACATGTATGGGGTGACATATTAAATCTCTAAGGTATGTCATATTTAAGAAAAATGTTCTATGCGTATAGGGTGAATTCAAGATAATAATACAAAGATTTTATATATATAACGGTCTGCAATACAAAAAATGCAGCGAGGAATGGTCAAAAATGAAATCACATTGAGTTTAAAGAATCCTAATCGCTTAACCACCAATCATTATTCAAGACACCATCATTATGAAGTTGTTTTTTGTTTGTTTTTTTTAATAATGTAAGTGTGGGTAATGAAATGTCGTACCTAATTATCTTCGTCTATGAGAAGTGTGCCTACATACAACGTATCATCCATTTTCAGTCGTAATCATGTTGTAACGAATGCGTTAAATTTACCAAGATACTTTATACTTTACAGTGCGTAATCGACAGGGTGTGCCCATGTTTTCCTGTGCGTGTGTGTGTTACTCTATTTTCTTAAGAATTCTGTAGAGACGCTCCTTATCTTTTTTGTGTGTTTTTAAATGTTTAATTTTCCACCCCACAGGACGAGGCCATAGGTCAGTTCACTGCTGACAACAGATGAAGCGAGTTTTGATTTACATTACAGGATCGCCATCTTCTAAAGCCAGACATACTTGGGTTTATTTTTTGTTTTGCTCACTCTGCCTTTTGGAGACGATTAAATATAATTATGTATAAAGAGAGGAGAAGAGCCAGAGCCAACGACAGATAGACAGACTGAGTTAGAGCTATCGAAAGTAAAGCAAATGGAGATTCGGGGACTCAGAAACAGACACTGAAAGGGAAAAAAAAGGACAGGAATGGAACAGAAGAGAGAGTCAGAGAAAGAATTAAAAAGGGTAGAGAGAGAGAGAGAGAGAGAGAGAGAGAGAGAGAGAGAGAGAGAGAGAGAGAGAGAGAGAGAGACAGACAGACAGACAGACAGACAGACAGACAGACGGAAGACAGACAGACAGACAGACAGACAGCGATATAGAGAGCGAGACAGAGAGAAAGAGAAAGGAATGCGCAATGAAGTTATGTGAGCTGTGATGCATTCAGGGTTACAGACGGGGAACGTGTCCAAATTTCGGACAAATGAGGTAGTCGATATTCGCCCAGCCCTGCCGCTCCCCTCCCTCGACACACCTCTCCCGAATCACTAGCACCCGGTCATAATCGAACCACCAAGTTTGGTGGACTCGGGGGTGGTGGCCGGGGGTTTGGAGGGTGCCAACTGGGGATGAGCAGGGGGGAGTCAGAGGGGGGAAAGGGGGGTCCTTTTGATCCATTTACTCATTCCAACCCAGAGTCCCCCCCCCCCCACAATTATGCTGTATTGTCGCCAATATCTCTCTCTCTCTCTCTCTCTCTCTCTCTCTCTCTCTCTCTCTCTCTCTCTCTCTCTCTCTCTCTCTCTCTCTCTTCCCCCCTCCCCTCCATCCACACGGAAGCCCCAGGGCAATGAAGAAGAGGAGGAGGAGGAGGAGGACCGACACAGACCATCCAGGCTTACACATTCTGGCGGCCGAGCCAAGAGGGAGTAACTCATTGAACTATGTGGCACTCGCCCACTAGCAATAGATGACTTTCTGGCATTGTTCTCATGATACTCGACGGATGACTTTTTGGCACTGTTGTCGCCGCATGCTATGGATGATTTTCTGGTATTTTTTCTAAACGGTAACTTCAGCTCGAAGGGTGCGAGTTTTCATTCATCTGCATGACAGAATGTTACGTGCCTTAACTTTGACACATTTAGTTCAAATGTGTTTTTTTTTGTGAACGGTTTATACAATATCCAGTGGCCTGGACTTCTTTTTGCACCGTTCAGAGACGTCTCTGAATGGTACATTCACTATTGTTTAAATTTTGCGAAGTCTCTACTCTTTGCGTCTTTGGTTTTTAGACAGCCTTTACAATGCGAGTCTGAAGAAAGAGTAACATTGCGTCATTGCACTCGTCGCTGAAATTTCTTCAAATAATTCGAAGTGGCCGCTCCACTTAGCTCCACTAGCGTCTGACCTAGCCTCTTGAAAGCGTTTACAGTATTCGCCCGTATAAGACTTTGCTGCTTACGGTATGCTTACAAGAAGGAACGTTTACTGTTTCGCACAAATCGCAAGCTACACCTATTGCTGCTTTTGACGACAAAGCATTTTGTGGAATGGCGTTGTTAGCTGCAAATTGCTACGTGTAAAGATACCTTTAAATACGAGGAGATTCTCGATTTCGATTTGTTTGATTGCCTGGTTTTTATTTGATACTTTGAACGATATGAAATTAAAGGTGGGTTAAGTTCTTTTTTTTTTTTGCTTTACGATCTCATTCATGATCTGCTGTCTTTAACTATAGATCTAGTTAATGCCTTTGCCATGGCATCATTTGATGCCAGGTGGCGTTACAAGGCACCTAGAGGGGAATGCCCAGAAAAAAAACAACAGTGCCACAAAATGCTTCAAATTGATATTGCTATACTCAAGAGCAACATTCAATATTTTTCTTTATGCCAAAAGTATTCGTCAATTTTTTCATTAACACCTTGATCTTCTGATTTTACTAAGAATAATAACTAGGGGGCGATTAACTGAGAAGCTGCGCATGTCCAAACTTACTGCGTCCGAGTTGATTTTATTGACACGTATACCTCGGTACCCACGTACGTTCTTACCAACGTTCTATGAAAAAACATTTTTAAGACAGGAACGTGAAAATGAAACCTTGACCTAAATTTAAAACAATATCTTTCCCAGCAGAAATCCGACAGTGGTGATCCTGTAAAATGAAATGTCAACGATCCGCCCATAAATTACAAGACAAAAGACCGGTAGAGGGCTGGGACAGCTCGGGGGCGCGCGCGACATAGTCTTGTCCATGTTGATCTCTCCTTGGTGGTAAGAGAGCTCTAACTGGGCTAATCAAGGCTTCTCATCCGTGTGGGCGCCCGGCCCAGACCGGCTTGGACAACAATTGGCTTCTTCAAAATGAAACGAGATGAAGCCGCGGCGCTTTTGTTGTCTCATTTCTGTTCACCGATCGATTTATTTTCAGAACTCTTCAATGGGGGGGAAAAAAACAAAGAGCGTGTGAAAGGGTTTCGTCGTGACACACATATTCTTTACCAGAAAGACACGAGGAGAGAGATTGCTTGTTTGTACGTCATGGTCTATAGGATGACACACTCGGCTTATATGTCTGACCACAAGGTGTCGGATCCGTCCGAAGTATTGCTGGGTCGATAGAGATGGTCTGTCTATAACATTCATACGTTACTGTAAAATGGCCAAATCATTGAAAAGGTCACGAGAAGGGGAGATAAAGTGTGTGTGTGTGTGTGTGAGAGAGAGAGAAGAGACGTTTCTTTTCATAATCTCTGTTACACACGGGCATTTAATTTCGGAAACCATGATTATTCGAAGTCTTTAATTTATTCCAGCAAATTTAACATAATCACTCTGAAAATCAAAGTACACAACAGCCCAGTCAAACCGCGTAGGAAACCAGTAAAAGACGTGAGATTTCCATAAAGGCAGGGCGCCCATCTCCCATTATGACAGCGGATATCGCTAGCCGTCAAGATGGCTTCATGACCAGTAATGAAATTTCTAGAGCTGCCGTTAGCCGACCAGCACCGTGTGTCTGACGTGCCGTTTAGAGAGCTGTGAGGAAGAATCGAAGTGGCTCTCTGTCTCTTTTTTTTATCTCTTTTCTTTTTCTTTGTCTCTCTTCCTCCTCCTCCTCCTCCTCTCTCTCTCTCTCTCTCTCTCTCTCTCTCTCTCTCTCTCTCTCTCTCTCTCTCTCTCTCTCTCTCTCTCTCTCTCTCTCTCTCCCCCTCCCTCTCCGCCCCCTTCTCTAGGTGTCCACCGGACTGTCATTATCATTATATTTTCCATCTCATTTTCTAGGACAGGATAAAAGCCGAAACTGGGTCGCGTATGAACTTAAAAAGTAAAGACTTGTTAAGACGTAATGTGTCTCATCAGGAGAAAAGAGCGATTTCTTTTCCCCGCAGAGTACCACTCTGATGCAGAAAACAGCTCCTCAAAACACTTAGCTTAGTTATTGCTATCATTTTATATAGAAGCTAGAGCGCCATGATCACGCGTTGATTTCGTCTATTGTAGCGAAGTCATTATTCTTGCTCGAGTAATGAATGCAGTTTGCTAAAACTCCTGGTGGTATCAACGTCCATCAATTAACCAGTGTGTTACTGAAAGCTTCACCACATAATGTATTGTTTCCTAATGAGTCATTACACTGTGTACTCTTGCTATTTGAAATATGAATGTTGTTTTAAGGTTCGCGATATTTTTGTGTAAATAGGCCTCTGCCTCTGTGTTTCTTAATAATTATTTATTCATTAAAAACCCGCAGTAACTTTTGTGCTGGTATTTTGGGTAAAGATATTTTGGGCAGTTGATCTATCAAGATACATGTTGGCGTTAAAGGCAGTATTTGTATACCTAGATATATATCAGCGTGAAGGGCAATTATGAGCCTATCTTAGCGTTATGGACAGCATAATACAATCTAGATACAATTCACTTAAAAACAAGTCTCTCTAGTATGAAAGCTGTCTTTACCATCAAATCAGTCATGCTAGGCAGCCAGAGAAGGACTCTTTAATTTTAACACGGATGAGCTTTTAGAAAGCTCTCAAAACATTAATTTACGTTGTGTTTCAGAACTTGAGCAAACAATATTTTTTTTCTGAGTTACTTGGTATCTGATATCCTACATCATCATCATCATCATCATTATCATCATCATCATCATCATCTCTCTACATGATCTCCGGTTTGTTCACACTACAAGGGATCAAGTTTTACAGCAGTAGGATTTTTTTCCCCTGTCGTTAAACTAAATCTTGAAGGAATAATTAAAAGACAAAAAAAAATTATTTCAATACCGCCGGATCAGTGTCATCTTCAAAAGATCTGGGTCAAACTCAGATCAGCTATTGTTGTCGAGTAGGCGAAGCCAGCTAGCTATGTTGCGTCTTGACAATGGGTTTTAAACACCACCCTTAATTACACATTCTGGATAGAATGTCTCATCGCTTTTTCTGGTCGTCCGCCAGCCTTTCTCCTCTTTATTGCCTTATAAATTTGCGGGTTCGCTTTCATAGTGCCTTCAACGTAGCAATCTTGTGTACCACTTATAATTCAGCAGTTGTGTTGGCTGCATAATATTCTTGTGGAATTTATCTCTCTATATAATAATGATGACCTACAATGAATATTTCCCCCCCGCACGTACTGTTCCCAAGTTCTATAATATGCTATCTTTAGTCTTGTCCCTTCGGATTGATGTTCTACATTTCCCTATGAAGTCTTTCAACTCCTTTGAATAGAAAATTAACTGTAGGCAGGCGGAAGAGCTTGGCCGGAGTTCTCCGCCCCTGACTCGTTGCTCCAGTTTGTGAAGTGTCGCCTGTGGAGAGGGGTGTGACAGGCCGGGCTCGCCTGGGATGAGTACGGTATGAGAAGGGTGTGAGTAGGCTCGTGCTGAGGATGATAACATTACGAGGAGGCACAAAAGGATAAAGCACTTTCATTATCTCCCCAGGACAGCTGAAGTGAGGAAAGGAGAGGGGAGAATAATATCACGCATGTTTGTATTACCATTTTAATGGGTAATTATTGCAATATGGAGGAAACGTTTCACGCGCCGGCGGTTTTACACAATCTGAAAACAAAAGGTCAGAGGTTGGACGTTTCACCTTTGCTCCGCCGAAAATCTTAATCCAAGTGATGAATTTCACTTGCTATACACGACGCGTATTCAGAGCAAGATTGTATTGAGTCGTCGAACCTCTTTAAATTGCGCATAGATACATTATTTATTGTTTAAAATAGGGGGTCTAAGCGTGGTTAAGACAAAATAACTCTAAAATGTTTTCTCCCTAATTCGAATGTATTATGCGATGTATGTGAAACAGCATACTTCCACAAAACAAGTCCGTCTCTAGCTCAGGATGTAAATCATTGGATCACTCAAAAACAAACTTAGGCGGTCTACTCTTAGCTTTGAAAAAAGACTGTGATGACTGAAGCAGGACACTAGGTTAGAGAGCTGGTGACCAGCTCGACTCGCATGCACACACAGCCAGCAGTCTCGAGCACAGACAGTACAGTAACAGTAACTGTAGCTGTCGTGTTGGCGACGGGGTCGCCGTGCCAGGCCCTGTCCCTCCCACACAGCCGGGCGACACCAGATCACATCTGTGACCTCACACGCACGGGTTCGACAAGGGGTACATGTATAAGTACTATAGAGGGAGAGTATACAACATTGCATAGCTCGACTAAGGTAATCGACGCCTTGAGGTGTTTTTCAATTATTCGCTCCATTCTGAGCGCTATTGATATTATCCTCATTGCTCATGTGCCCTGAACATTTTAAGAAAATTTATTGGTCACTTTTCTTCAATTTGGTGAAAACGTCAATTAGTCACATGATCAGAGTCTCTTATTACGAGCTGTATCCTTTATCTTTGAAGTGTTTTTCTATCTAAGACATAATTCTTTCAAGTTAAAATTGCATGGTATATGAGGAGGGCGCTCCAAAAACTAGAATGCTTTAATTAAATTGTTTTTGGTGACGCTACTAAACTATGAAATATAGAAAATATCCACACAATAAAAGCCATATCATACTCTCTCTCTCTCTCTCTCTCTCTCTCTCTCTCTCTCTCTCTCTCTCTCTCTCTCTCTCTCTCTCTCTCTCTCTCTCTCTCTCTCTCTCTCTCTTTCAGTCACACCGAGTCTCTAAATCCGGTATATGAAATGTCATTTTCAGTATCTCTCACTTATTGAAGTATATCAAACCATGAATTCCCTCTCCATCTGTAAATCTGCCCCTCTCTCAATCCTCCTCCTCTGGCACAGACAGTCACACCAACTAGCCAGAACGAGTACCAACTCGGTAGCGCAACTGTCAGTGTCACAGTATCTCCCTAGTCCCCCGGCCACACCGACTGTGTGACAATTCCAGACTTTCCCAGTGCCGGTACCAACAGCCTCTACCCTTCCCGCCCAAATTCTATTCTGTGGTGCCATTCACCCCGTCCCCTCCTGTCCTCCACCACCTCCCCGACCAACACTGATCTCGCGTTGTATCTGGCGTGTCTCTCAGCGCTCCTTTTCATTAGAACAACATAGATCTTCATCTGGACACAGGAGCCTAATAGATCAGAGAAATCTTTTTTATTACGAGGTGTAACAAAAAACAAAACAAAACAAAACACCAAGCTCCATTGTGTGTGACTTGTCTTCTCCTCCCCAGTGTGGAATGAGTGGGGAGGAGGGGGAGCTCTCGTGAGCTCTGCCAGCTCTCCTAAATGCTGATGGCATCGGATGCTAATGAGGACCCGAGAGTGATGGGGCGCTTTAGTGTTGGAGCCTGTCCCAGGCGCGCTTTAACAACGGTGGTGACACACGAGGCGCGATGCAGCAGCAGCAGCAGCAGCAGCACTAGTGGCCATAGCACCAGCAGCGCGGCAGCGTGGCACTGGTCGCTTTTCAATAATTATTATGGCCTCTGTGAAGGGTTTTTTTCCCCTTCTGTAGGACAAGAACTCAATTCCATGTTCTCATTGTTCTATAGCTGTTCTTTTTCTAGTCCGTGTGTGACTCTCATTGAACAAGCTTGTGTGGCAGCGTTCCGACGGACACCGTGTAATTTTGTTCTTAATTCCTACGAGAATTCATGTTTCACGCGTCGTGATTTAAATTTAACGAACCTTTAAAGATATATCACTACATCATTGCACGTGGTTTGATACATTCTAAATGGATACACGAGTTTCTTTTCTGATAGGCTTAATGGATATAATAATCGCACCACACATTCAATAGATGTAGGTTACCCAATCACTAGAAGTGTATAAGTACTGATTTAGTCAACAAGGAAGAAAGACAACAGCTTTATCATTACTGATCAGTGAAGGGAATTTACCGCTGATGAAATCGATTGGTTGTAAAGAATGATATCTATGTCCCAAAACACCTCTATTGCGTTGTTTTTACAAGTTACCTCAGCATTAGCAACTAGCTGCGCTCTTCCAATGTAATGCCCCGACCGTGAGCTATGCTTCTCCAAAACCCAAGAATGGATAGCAAACTTATACGACAAGATGATCTTAAAATTACGGACTTAAAATTCCAAGGACTAAATAAATCGAGAGTAGCGATATTTGAGTCGTAGCCCAGGAGTTGCCAATCTGAGAGATTCGCAACAGGTGACTCTAGGAACAGCTTAGCCTCTAGTCAAGACAATAACTGATATTACTGGAATAAGATCACCTTCGATTATCAACAGACGATTTTCACGACACTAAACTACATGTATCTCCTAGTACAACCTTGGGAAAGTTGAACCCCGATGGCTGCCTAGCCCTAGCTAGATCTAGCCGAGTGTCAGGCCCGGACTGAGGATGTCTCGGCTCCATCGTGTTACACTTCTGACCATGTGAGGCCTAACCGTCTCGCAGGAAGTGACGTGTCGGTCCTTCAGGCCTGGGTCCGGGGTGTGTAATGGCCAAGTCGTGTCTCAGGCCGAGACCTGGCCACTTGATACAGCTCGGAGAGACTCTTCACTTGACTCAAAGTCAAAGCCTTGCTTTCTCTTCACATCCAACAAGAGTTTGCTTCGTCTCGCTTCCTAAATTAAAATCTCAGCACTGATTCAGTTTGATAACTTTGTGTGACGAAATCAATACTGTTATGACTTGATCTGTGAAGTAAGTGGCTTGTGGTTTTATCTGCTCAAGTTGCAGTGTTGAAGATCTTAACTAGTTTAACGTATCCTTCACCTCCAATTGTGTCTACGAAGTGTAACTGATATAAAAATAATTGAATCAGCTTATGCTGCATCATACTTTAATAAAAGTGAAGTACATAGTAACCAACGAAAAAATATTTCAATCTTGAAGTAGCTAAGCAGTGGATGTTGAGATTACAAAGGTCGATTTCGTAATTTGGAGCCACAGAACATGTCAGTTTAGACTAATAATACAATACGGTTATTTCGGTGTGATAAAATGCCATTTTCGAAACATTTATCTTTCTCTCTTTCTTTCTTTCTTTTTTGTGAGTGTACTTTACTATCACTGCAACTTAATTAATGGCCTGAGTGAGTTCTAGGTATTATGAAAAATAGCTGATTTGAGTATTAGCTGTGATGACATTGAGGCGTACAAGATTGTGCAGGTCGTGACTTTAAGAGATACTGACCGTAAACTGATAAAGTTAAAGAGAAACTGGTAGAAATGACGTACTGTTGTAGTCTAGGATCGCGATTAATGAGCCAAATTATATTTAAAAAGTTAATTTTTCATGAGAGATCGAATAAGAAAGACGGAAAGAATGAGATAAAATGGAGAGAGAGAGAGAGAGAGAGAGAGAGAGAGAGGGGGGGGGGGGGGATGGGATAGTACGAGGAGGAATATATATTCATGTTGATCTGACACACACACAGCTGGGTCAAAAGGTAGAACAGAGAAAATACGGGGAGAAAAAGCTTAAAGACAAAAAAATATAAGTATTTTTTTTCCTCTCTCCATAATATATAGTCGTGTTTGAAAAAATCTGTACATGATTCTGTATATTTTTGTGGCTCGTTTAATTACTTTCACACATGTCATCTTTTCATGTGTGCTCAGAATGACTTCAGAGGCGAGTGCAGTTGTACTAATGCTCATGCAGTCTTCCATTCTGGTTTTGTCTCTCCATCTTATACATTTACTTTTCCTATCACCCATTCTTGTTTACCTTGATCGATACATCTTCCTTTTCTCGCATTCCTCATCTCTTACTCAAGATCTGATTAATACACCAAAGGTACTAAGGCAAACGCTTTTCTCTACCTTTCGCTGTTTCAAACTATTCGAAGAGCTGTCATTCTCTCCACAGCTCTACCTTTCTCTCTGTGTTTCTTTATCGGACGCGCTTTCACTCCTTCCTGCCTTCCCTGATGAAGCTGTCTCCACTAAATTTCTCTTTCTCTCTAACCCTCCTTCCTCTATCTCCTAAAGCTTAATTGTAAAGATTTAGCGAGTTTTAAGCGAAGCCCCACGACATAACGAAGCCACTGAATGTACGTATTTGTATTTCAAAAGATAAAGGGGAATAGATTTACTATCAAACTAAAGAATCTTTCATGCGCTGGCTTGAAAACAAATAAAGCGCACAAGAAGAAAAAAAAACTTGGTGTAAAAAAATGTTTGCGCGAGTAAATCTTTGTTTCGAGATATAAGCAGGCTCCTTTTTGTATTTCCCGTTTTGAAAGCTGCAAGAGATGCGTGGTTGCTGTGGTTGCCTTGCTTTGTGCTTTATAATCCTTCAAAAGATGTTACTTGTCTGAATGAGCATCAGTTTTTTTTTTTTTCTCTTGGTTTGAAGATCTAGACATGGAACGTTTCAAAGCTATATAATCATCATCATCATCATTGTGATATTTTCTTTCATTGTTTGAGTGGACACACAAAAGGTTTTGTAACTAATTTACTTCCGACTTGATGGATTTTTTTTCTTCTTGATGCAATCATGGTTTCTCGATATATACACGAGTTGTTTTCTGTTATGTTTTTTTTTTTTGTTTTGTTTTGTTGTGTTTTTTTTTTTTGCAAATGCGTTGCCACCATTTAAAGCCCCGTATTGTGCTCTTCATATTCCGTACGACGTGACAGCTGAACATTATGTATGACAATCAGTGTGCTCAAATCAGACTCCCCACCCCTCTCACCCTCACCCTTTTCCTAGAGGTATGCGGGACCCTCATTCGGTGGGTGAGTACAAACTTAACGCCACAGCATGGCTGTCGCCCCTGACATAGAGCAAAAACAATTTGAGCATAGGCTCAATTTTCAGTCCTTTTATCTTTAACAAGCTTGACATTATGTTTCCACCATTCAACACACATACCGTGGAGAGAGAATTTCTAGATTATCAACATAACGAATTAATAAAGGGCAGTAGTGTACAATCTCTTAATTTTGCGCATAAATTTATACGATAGTATACAACCCCTTAATGTTGCATATAACTCCATGGGACTAAGATTCCTTTCAGCGGTAGATAAAGTCTCCGCAACGACTTATGTAGACGTGGCAACCACACTGATGTCCTAAAACATCACGTCCAAGGGATAGGCCCAGCGATTGGAGACAAGCGGAACTTGGGGGTGAAAAAGATGGAAAAGTTTCTGGTGTAGGTGAGACACTTTGGGATGCTAAAGTAAAAAATTGCGATGTTTGTGGGAAAGTCGCGTAGGTGGGAGTGCCAGCGATGTAGGTGGGAAAGTTTGTGGTGTAGGTGGAAAAGTTGTTACTGGAGACTGCGGAACTCCAGTGCCAAGTCTACACAGCGTCGCCCTCTAGTGCGGACGACTCCTCCCACAATATCGATCTGTGGTATCGGAAATGGCTTGCGATTCGCTAAGGCTTGAGCGGCCGTTTCTCTCGAGGCTCCACACATTCGATAAGTTTAGAGACCCCCCCCCTCCTCTCACCCATCCACCCCTTCCCACACCGTCTCATTACTGTTACCCCCGTACAAGCATATCCTGTCCATTTCGGAATTATCTGAAAAAAAAAATATATAGCGTGTTGCTTTGTTTTGGTTTTCAATCTCCATTGGTCTCTAGATCTATGTTACACAGTTGATATCGAAAGGACAAGCGTCATAATTATCCTTGTAAATGATTGCCACAGCTAGAGAAATATTTTATTTAGTGTGTTTGCTTGTTAATTTGTTCCCTTATTTTTTGCAGATTAATGATAAGACTATAAATGGTACAGCCTTTGCTTAATCCCAAACTTGTTTGTTGCTGGTCAGTGTGATTGCAAGAAACGCCATGAACTGCTCTAAGATTATCTCAATTAATTTTTTTTCAAAAGTCGATAGCTACCAATAAAATAAATGTTCAGCAGAATAACCGAAGCACATGAAAATAAAAGAGATGAGTAATGGTATTTTTGCACATTTCTCCCAGAGGGAGGATTCCATTGAAAAATAATTAAATGTACCTTATAGTTTATAGGGATCAAGAACTCCCAAATATACTGACACTAAAATAACAGCATCGTGGCTTTATATCAACACAAGGGGCGGCACGTAATACCGTCATAAACTAGGTTCGAATATTTCGATAGGGCGTCCACCAGAATAGCGCATGACGAGGCTCTGTTTCTAGTGTGGATTCTTTTTAGTCTTCTGAGTTTGAGATTCGACTCAAAGAGGCTTGTATCTAAATGTATATTTGTAATTATATGTAAGAAGATTTAAATATCAAAGCATAACCATACGCGCAAGAGGTGAAGGGGCCGATTAGAGCTAGAACATGATGTCAAATGGTAGTGCTCTTTTTTATGTGAACGTTTTGACGTTTTCTGTCGATCCCAATGTGTTTTTGATAGATATGCCACACTGGCGTATTTTTATGCCTAGAATAATGATTTGAATACTGTACATCTAGTTCCTTCCATCCTCTGGATTTCAAACTTGCTGTTGACGTCGACAGAGAGAGACAGCGTTCTAAGAACCATACAGCAGACATTTTTAAAATAAAAAAAACCACTCTACAGTAGTGATGGAAAAGTGAATATTTCTGCTTCATTATCAGGGGGAAATGAATTGTTTAAATGTCAAAGAGCACAACGTTGTACAAAGCCAGCAGTTTTGTAGGTCGGTGAAAAAAATTATCGCACTGTGACTATGTTTTCTCGCTTATTTTCTCACCATGCCCTTTTCTACTCTATCTGTATTCCACATTTTGGTTGCCTGTCATTTGCATTCCAGAGATCCTCTTGTTATGAAAAAATATAAGTTACATTCAGGCATTCTCGTTACTTTCATTTTGTCCGAATCGTCTCATCCATAAGCAATGAAGACCTACTTTTAGTAGAGGTCATAAGTTGTTTAATTTTTCAAACTTACTCACAGAGCTATAATAATAGTCTTTGCAAACGCTCATAAGTTGCTTAATGTTTCCGAACTATCTCAATAACTGTATTGTCTCCTATGACCATTTCATATCCTCTGCCATTACTTTTTGTTTATTTTTAACAATTCTACGAACTTCATGTGTGGTAATCAGACTTAAATATATTATACAAACTTTACAGCCATTCCACTCCAGCCCCACCTCAATATCCTAAACCAAACATAGGGTTTGATTAGGTGAGATCCAAACCGTCCTTAAGGTTGACTAGCACGCAACGGACTTGCGTGACTTGGTTTCTCCTTAAATATTCACAATTCTAAAGCAGCGCGTTCAATTTCAGAAATGAAATGATGTAATTGTATTCCTCCAGCTAAAGAGGAAGTCGCACATCTTGCCAGGGTGATCACAGGAGGTCTGGCTAGTTCTCAGTTTGGTAGACACAGTGATAGACAATGGTAGGAGTAAAGTTCAAAACTCGTGTCAACACGGAGAAACACGGTTTAACGATAGTTTGACGCTAGGAAGTCGTGAATCTTGCTTGGGAGATCTGGGGAGGTCCAGCTAGTTCACAGCTTGGTGGATACAGTAACGGACAATCGTAGATGTAAAGTACAAAACTCTTGAGTCAGCACACATTTTGACGGGCACAGTATAAGGATAGTTGACACAGTATAACGATAGTTCAAGAATCAGCAAGAAGGCAAACAGACAGATTAGCACACTAAAAGACTATAGTGGTGAATCACGAGAATTTTAGAGGAAGGTATTACGCACCCTCAATCAATAGTGCAGGGATTAAAAAAAAATCGCCATAGGCCTAAAGTCACTTCTTATTGACAAAGACTTTCTCCTGAGAGAGTGAAGTGTATCAACCAAAATTAGGGACGGAACGTACTTGACTTACAAACTCCATCTGCCAATGTTGAGCATGTGTGTAGCAAACTCCGGCGGATTCTGCCGTGCTCGAGCACTCAGCCTCACTTCAGCTGTACCATCTACACTCGGTTTAGATTACAAGCTACACGGCCTATTTATATCTAGATCTACTTCTAGAACTTCCCAATCTCTGCGCTTGGTTGTAAGCTTTCAATGCGTTGTAAGTGGTAAAAGTAAGTGTCTGTGTGTGTGTGTGAGTGTAGAAGCACAATTAACCCAGCCAAAAGAGGGGGAAAAAATCCTGCGAACATAATCATTATGTCCATCTAATTTTTTTTTTTTAATCCACAATGTGTTCATCCGAGACCTTTCAATTTTTTTTTAAGTGCATGACTTGTGTTCGCAATGCCATTGCCTTTCGTGATCGCCTTCATTTTAATCAGACCCCCATATCGTTAATTAACACATTCTACTAACGTGACCCATTTTGGAGGATCAGATGTCGGTTTCTCCCCCCTGAATCTGACGGGTTGAAATGATGGTTGTACTTGTAGCAGAGTGTGATCTCGCTGAAGAGTTGTGCTTTACTCACACGCAAAAAACCCACATAAAGCTTTTTTTTTTTTTTTTAATTTTCATTTAAATTCAATAAATTCTTTAAACGGTATTTGAGAATGTAGAACGCTGGGTTCATTTTAAAATTGTCGTTTCTAGTGTACTGGTCTGGGAAGAATGTTCTAGATTGTTAACGTTTGCAGTGAGTTTCCACGGTGCGCCATGCCAGAGGATAAATGGTATTTCGCTATGTCAAGAGCATGTTCATAATCGTTCCATCAAGTTGTGATATGGTGCTAGTTTCTTTGTGATACAGTGGTTTTGACACTGATGCTGCCTATCTGAATGGAAAAAGGGTGAATCTGGATATAACTACACATTTGTTTAGAATGAAGCTCATTGTGAGGTAACCAAGCACGGCCCCGAGTCCCAGACTCAGATTTAGATCTAGCGAGACCACAATGAGAGACCAATCAGGTGGAAACATGTTTTGTTTTAGCCTTGGCCCAACCCCAAAATGGATCAGAGCCAAGAGCTGAAATTCGCGATTACATGGATTTAGAGGAAAAACGGGGGGTTTTATAGGGTTTTTTTTTTGTGGGTTTCTTTTCTTTTATTTTTTTAAACAAAAAGATAGCATGTAGGTTTATGACATTGTCTGCACACGTCACCAAGTCAGTCTCGTGCCAGAAACCAATGGAACGCCGCGTCTAGTTCAATCAATAGAACCGAGAAAGATGAGGCGGGAAAGAGGTCGAGAAATAAATTAAAAAAAAAAAAAAAATGGGGATTTGGAGGGGGGTTCCTCGTTCGCATCATGGATGGTGGTAGAGCGAGTGCTAGCAAGATGGGGGCCAGGATGTACATCTAGACTCTAGAGAAACAGATCAGGATCAAGATGGAGTGTGTCAAGTCTGATCTACATCTCGGAATTCTTATGAATGGGAGCAGAAAAAGAAAAAAAAAACAACTACGAAACACATACGGACCGAATTCTGCTCTGACAATGACTGACGAACAAAGAGCTTCGTTTCGCTGATGAGTTACATGATAGGGTAAGAAAATGGCTAAGCTGCATTCTCGGTGCACTATCGTTCAGTTCAAACTTAAGGTTGGTAGACTGCTTGTTTAACATAATAATGAAGAAGAAGGAGGAGGAGGAGGAAGAGAGGGGAGGGGGAAGAGGTGTCTCCGTAAACAATAGAGATTAGTGAATCTTGAATAAAGAGGTTGGATGTTTAACGGAAGAAAAAAGAAAAAAAAAACCAGAGCAGACAACATTAGATTTGTGATTGTTGTTGACTGCAACGCGTTGGCAGTAGATACAATTTAGAGTAGAATCCTGATGAAAAGAAGCACCGAGGGAACCTTTACAATTACTACAAGACTTTTATTTTGGTCCTGACATTTTCAGTTTGTCGTGTACCTATCACACTTGCTCTGGTTCATTTTATGGGGATGTGGGGTTTTTATTTTTTTTTCACGATGGCTGTAACTTTATATGTTGTCCTGTAACTAAAGATTTCCTTCATGAACCGACCATACACGCAGGCCTACAGATCTAGCCCAGCTCACAGCAATAAATCTTATTTAAAATTCGTTTTAATTGGCATGACTTCTCATTTAAAATGTTTTACAATGCTGTTGTGTTGGAAAATAATCATGATAGGTTTTCCACTTTACTGCTTAATTTAAGATTAACATTGTACATATAGTTGGATGTTGAAACATAAGACGGACATCATTGGCTCTCGTCAGACCAAAACTTTCTACGTTAAGTTTCCACTGAACCTTTATGTAGATAAAGGGAAAAAAATAAGGAAAGAAAGAGTCTATTCACCGGATCACGTGTATCATCTAGCATACTGTTTCAAACCACAGGGGTATTTCATCAAAAACCTTGCGGAAATTCTTCACTGGGTTAAATTGCTCTGCATGTTATTTCTCCAAAGCTAAAAGATATTTGAAGTGAAAATAGCTTAATGTTCTAGTGTCGAAGACTTTCGGGTATTTGTCAGACTGAGGTAATTTGGAAACCACTAGCATCTGGTGCCCGTGTCCTCTGAGCTCAATCCACTTTCTAATTTCTCTACTCACTGATGGAAAGATCTATAAATCTATATGCTCTGGTCGATTTGAGTTTTCTCACCATTGCCTCTCGCAACGAGTTTTATTTTCCTCCTTTCTGTCTTGTGAAAGCGCTAGGGTTTTATCTCTATCTTGTGCAAACTGTGAACTCTAGAACATAGAAAGAGATAGCATGAAACCACCCAAATGTAACTACCGTAGAGTATGGAAATTCCTCAATACAGACTTAGATCTAGGCATGTGCTGTGATAGGGCCTGATTCTGGAAGGGTTAGTTAAAGGGGGATGGGCGAGAAAGGGGTGAGGGGTGCATATCGTCGCACAATCTGCTCACTTTTCAATTTCCCCTCTTTTGACATACATACACACACTCTATTTAAGCCCTATTCTGAACCTCCCTAGGGCAGAAATTATCTCGGCCAGTCGAGACTGATTCAACTGATCCCCAAAATTCAACCCCTTTTTTTTCCCAGCACCCAGGGTGCCCCAGTAGACTCACGTCCAAGAGCCCACTGACCAGCAGCTGTCGATGACCGCTGACGCAAGACTAATTAATGCTACGCAGGCGCGATAATTGATTCTGGGAGCAGCAAAGCGGTCTGTTCAGACTAATGAATGTAAGAGTGAGTGTGAGTGTGTGAGTGTAGCGAGGAGGAGTGGCATTAGACTGGAACAAAGACCGAGGCAAAGAGGAGATTTGGTTGAGGAAAGATGGTACAGATTACAATATGATTTAGTACATTGATTCCGATAATTTTAACTGTTCACGGTGCCAAGGAGCAGCATCGCCCACGCGTCAAACAAATCGCCACAATGG
The DNA here is from genome assembly GCA_033675545.1 of Elysia crispata. Lineage (NCBI taxonomy): Eukaryota > Metazoa > Mollusca > Gastropoda > Plakobranchidae > Elysia > Elysia crispata. Next base: position 270,371 of record JAWDGP010004902.1, on the reverse strand, counting down.
ACTTTCAATAGGAAAATTTTTCAGTCATTGAGCTTCCAAAGTACAAATATAGCTTGGTGTTTTCAATATTAAAAATAAAATCAGTGCTGTCTTGGGTTAACTTAGTGTTCAACTCATAAAAAATCCTCCGCGAGAAAAAGCAAATTTGACTACTATAAATATCTCTAATTATGAATAACTGTACAGGAAGAAATCGGCTTCTGTGTGGGTGTACGTATGTTGGCGTTGATGCTGTAGTGGGTTAGATCTGTTAAAGTGGGACTCAGTAGACATAGTTTCTATAGCAACTACTATTTATTTGAGTTTGAGATACTGTTACTTATTTAAAAACAATTCCCTCTGTAGTGGTACATGTACTTCTCTTCATCCCCAGGCTAAACAGGACGATTTCTCCCTCGCTGATCGTATCTCCCAAGTTCGGAGTTTATGCACGGCTCGGATACTCAATGCAGCCCATTTACCCTATAAGGGTGTTCCTTGGACACAAGGTAATTAACTCTATTTTTCTCACGTTAACAGTCATCAATCAAAGTTGTTAGTACATCAGCTACACGGTGATTTTGTGGATGTAGATGGAACAGAGAGAAAACGTGAGAGAGAGAGAGAGAGAGAGAGAGAGAGAGGGGGGGAAGAGGAGAGAGAGAGAGAGTTAGTTAGTTAGTTAAGGACGGAGAAGGTGAAGTTGTTTGGAGGATGTCAATTTAAGGAATGAGTGGACATTTGGTAATAATCAATCCATTCTGGGTTTTAAAAAAAAATTATTAGTTGTATAAAAGTTGACTTATACCTCTTGTTCATGGAATTCATGAAATTCCGTTAGATTGAGAGCAATGTTTATTGAAAATCGGCGGCTCCTCTACAATCATAAAGTTCTACACATTAACAACAGACAGATGAAAAATGTTGTCCAGCAGTACCTCAGTAACACTGATGTCAGTAGCTTTGACAAATCGCAAGGAGCGATATTATAATAGACTACGCTTGGGTTCATAGGAGAGGCCAGATGAAAAGCGGGGGAAGATGATTCTGTGTGTGGTAGTTGCTTCATGAGAAGATCATAGGAATAATACGCCCACGCTTGGTAAAATTAAAAAAGGCGATAGGCAGGTCTGGTTAGAGACACCAAACTAAATAGGATTTAGAGATCGAGGGTTGGATTTACAATTACTATTCCCCACACTCTTTCTCACTCTCTCTATTTATCTATCTATATAGGCCTACCACTCCTTCACTCGATCCATCCTTCTCTCTCTCTCTCTCTCTCTCTCTCTCTCTCTCTCTCTCTCTCTCTCTCTCTCTCTCTCTCTCTCTCTCTCTCTCTCTCCATCTCTTCGCCAATTTATCAGTATTTTAGAGAAGATGATCACACATTTTCTTTTCTAGGGCTCACATCGATTCTACAACAGCTAAAGATAGCAATCCCCGTTCCCAAACAGTAGAAGAACTATATCCGAACCCAAGATTACCACCACTTCCTGGACTCACGAATGTGTGTATCCTGCAACCGAGCGCTTCCTACACAGCCTTTCTGATAACACTGGGGTCAGAAAGCTTGTGCTGGCTACTATGTGTTACATGTCTGGTCTATTATGAGAAACGTGGCTGGGATAGAATCCAGACGCGCTGTAATAAAGAGCAATGCGGGGAGACCATTGGAGAACTATATAAAGCAACGGCCAAAAACAATGCCATAGCAAATCCAAAATTCTAAACCCACTTTGCTGAATCTTCAACAACTTATTTATACGTTCTCCTGTTAAAATAGATGAAGAAAAGAGGAATTTTACATTAGTGCCCCCATGAAGAAAGACTGAGAGAAGGTGGATATCATAAAATTGACCATATATTTTATAAAACAAATGAACTTTTTTTTTTCAAAGCTAGGAGCTAGAGACGTTGCAATGATTACCTCAGAATATCGAGGCTTTGAAAAAAAAGAGAGGAGAACCAAGAATGCCAAGAAAGCGCCAAATATGAATCATGCTTAACAAAATATTGAAGAAGTCAGAGGGTGAAGAACTAAAGATGCCACATTTTAACTCGGTAGGGAGGATTACACCACCTCCACCCCTCCAGCACCTCGGCTAGGCCAAGTCTCAGGTTGCCACGTAGATAAAGAACAAACGTAAACCAAAGGTAAACCCCACATGTGGAGAGGGGGGAAAGGGGGAGAAGACAGATGCTTTCTTTTTCTTGCCCTAGGCCTGGCCGTGGTGCCAGAGTAATCCTGCTAGAGTCGAAGAACTTTCTAACATTTTCCTTCCACCTTTTTTTTTTCCCAGAGTGCACCCCTCCTTCAAGACGGAGTCCATGCCAGAGAGATGAGTGGCCCAGATTTCCACGGTGTGTTTGATTGGCTGGCGCCGGAGGCATCTGAGATTTGATTGGTGGATGGAGCCGGAGCCCCCTCCGAGCACGCTAACTTCTGCCAGCTGAAATTGGTAAAACTATCCGAAGCAGCTAAGAGTCTGTGAAACACGTTGGACGCTGGCCTGTCTACCAACATTAGCAGAAAAAGCAGAATAAATTTTCTTTTCCACGCTTTTTGTCGTGATTATATTAGGGTAATGTGTTAAGGGCGCTTGCTTTTTACCTCTTATATGATCATTTTAGAATATTTTCTGGAAATATGGCCCTAACATCTGCGCTTTGTCGACGGAAGCTCTCTCTAATCATGTAACAAGTTTGAATCTCTACCTAGAGCCACATTTATACGTTAGCTTGAGAGTGCGCTCACGCAGACAAGAAAGTAGAAGTAGGTACATCAAAGTTACTTTTTTTTATTTATTAAACTATTTTAAAAAAAACAAAAAAAAAAAAAAACTCATTTACCGTCTTGACTGGGACTTGAGTCTAGTCTAGTTTTTGTTCGATCTGTATATAAGACCGCAACATCTCAACAGTTGCCTTTCAGGAACGTGAGTGTTCGGGAGATCTATTTTTCTCTTTTAACTTTCACGATCAGCAAGCCAATAATTTGGTGAAGTGAGTTTCAAGCCTTCACTGTGCACGCTAATCTGGCAAAGGTGGAGTTGCATCCTAACTTGCTTCATTTCAGGAACTGACACCGAAACCTACGGAACAGTTAGAGGAAGGGCCAGCTACCTAGCAGGGAAAACGAGTCCAATGTCGGCGCATGAAACATACTTCCTTGCTATCCCATATTACAAACAACCTATGGAATGTAAAGAAGTATGTATTCTGCGCCTGACCAAACAGCTTTTGTCCAAAGCGACCCGCAGCTGGAGATGCTATGGAGTACGAGACAAACAGATTCTCTTCGCTCCTCGGTGAAAATCTTCTCAAACTTACTATCACTCTCATCGACTGCTGTTCCTTTCTTCCTGTTTCTAATTGCTCATTGTTTGTATTTTATCACTATCACTTGTACTCTTTCTGATTCTAGTTGCTCATAGTTTGTATTTTGCCACTATCACCTGTACTTTTTCGGTCTATAGCTGCTTAGTTTTTTATTGTGCCAGTTACACTGTGTCTAGTTGATTATAGTTTGAATGAATTGTATTAGTTGCTCTTTCTGTTTCTAGTTGCTCAGTTTGTATTATATCAGTTACACTGTTTCTGTTTCTAGTTGCTCAAAGTTTGTTTGTTTTGTTTTTTTATTACTTGAACCTTTCCTGTTCAGTTTTCCTTTGGTACACTACAGCTTCACAACGGAAGCTGAAAGTCTAGATATAGAGTTCAGTTTCTAGCATCTTGTTAAACACTTTTGGGAGGCCTTCCAGTTAAAAAGTTTTGTAAAATTCTAGGCCTGGACATGATCTTTGGTTTTGTCTTGATCCACTTAAGAAAATTCTTTCTTTTTTATTTCCTTTTCTTCTATATATCTAGATGCTACTTCTACAAAAAAAAAAAAAAGGTGAATAATTGACCCATCGATCGATTAAAACCAATTATCGATCAAAACCAATACGGTCGACATTTTGGTGAAGTAACGGTATTCCTCGAAGTCGAAATCGCAATAATTAATACTTTGCAATGAAATATGACTGTATAGCTTTTCTTTGCTTTGTAAATGTTGAGGATGAAAACAAGCCATTTTTTTTCTTAACTTACGAGAACCAGTCGAAGTTTCGCCAAATCTGTTAGAATAATAATCTTTTCATTGTATTTAGGTCGTAGTTTGAAAATGAAAGCGTCAATGTCTAAATTTCTTTTAAAGTTTCCATAATGAGACTAGGCGTAGACTTGGTTTTTCAGAGGAAAAATTGGGAGCAGCAACAGGCTAATTCTTACAAGCATAATCAGAAAAGAGGACGGGCATTATCCTATTTGTATATGAACCTCGAATACTCAGATGCGCCTCTGCCTCCAGGCTTGTAAAGTTGTAATTGCATTCTGGCGACATATGAAAGTTGCTGTTCACATCATTTCCCCAAAAAGTGCATAATTTAAATGGACTATTATGGGATTAAAAAAGTATGAAGTCTGCAGATGGTTTTGTCATTATGAATCGCATATGTTGCCATATGTTTACGATAATTGTTCATGTACTCTGTCAGGATGCTGTCTCTTTTCTCTGCCGACATTAAGCGTGTTTAGCTAGACACACCTCCTTCAAATTCAAGCAAGGTGTCGCAGTTATATTGATCACACACATTCAGGCTCAAAGTTGATTCACGTTGTGCATGGATGATAATAATGGTTGTGAATCTCGTGCCGGCTTCTAACCCTAAATCTAGATTAGTTATCTCCTTTTCTCTTTTTCTCTTACACAATAATCTCCAGTTTCTAGATTCTAATGCAAGTTTCATCCACATCATGAGATTTGTTTACTTGTTTGTTTATGTTTTTTAGATATTTAGATATTGTTTTTGAGTGACCATACGACACTGACGTCCACTCATTGTTCAGGCAAGCTCCCGAATCTAGTGTTCCCCTCGTGCAGTGACATTCCAGTGACCAATAGGCGGCAAGGCTAGCGAGGAGTGAGAGAAAAACACACTGCATGCTCTCACTCTTTGCGTCTGCCACATGTGGTTTACGCTCTCATCACTCACTCACAGGGCACGGGTTCAAATCCGTTTGTTTTGGAGCACAGACACGAAAGACCATCTAACAGATTGTATGTTGCTATGGAAAAAGAATCGCCGCTCTTTGGGCTGTATCCTCGGAAGGTAGGTTATGTCGTCGACTGATTAAAAAAAATTGGTTTGTATACATGTGATTTTAAAAATCGGTCTAATTTAGACAAATGCTCAGCCATGGCATTAACGAGCCAGCGTTGATGAAGAGGTTTTCAAAAAAAGCCAAACCCGTGTGAAATTCTTACTGTTTTATTGTAAAGCTGCACATTATAAATAGCCTAACTACCTTTTGATTTGGTTATAAAATGGATACGTTGATGCATATCTCGCAGTTAAATTGCAGTGTTTTACTCGTTCCTTTCGTCGAATGATCATAATTATTATGTGTGTTTCATAGTAAAGTAAATTATCATTTGTTTATTTCCGTTTTAAGCTGCAGAGAAATGCTAAGCATAAAAATACTATTCAGCATTTAATTCACTATCTTGTGCTTTATCCGCTGATTTTTCCCTCTGGTCAACTGCACATAGAGGTGTATTATAGAGTAGGCCTATGCTTTGAAACTTCTTTTGTTCACTAAGTTTTCCGAAAAATCCTCCGTGATAATGAAGCTCTTTTGTCTGACAAGACAATAGGTTTCGCTTCCTTAAACTTCAATCCAATAAAGAACCTCTGTTTCTTCCCCATCACCTAATCCTACCAGAATCGTACTTGTTTTAAGCGAGGAAACAACTACAACTCCTGCATTCTAACACGTGCGCTTTATACCACACGCTTTCTTCTACAAAAGCCACCAATATCCATATTTATGACTGATGATATGGGTGTCTTCCGAATAAAAAAATAAAGGCAGAGGCTAGATCATTAATAATTTAGATGTAGCCTTGTAGGCCCGTCATTACCAGGCTTAACTCACAACGTTGTGCCATTCTGAAACTATTTGTCCGTCTCCAGACGATTGATTTCATCAAAGGAAACATTATATGCCGACCTCGAAAAGCCTCTGATCATTGCAAAAAAGCTTTCATGAACATCTAAGTTTCTCGGGCGCGAAGTGAAATAGAGCGTCGAGCTAAATATTTGAGCAAATGTTGTTTTTTTTTACCAACACAAAACGTGTTACACGATGTATCCAGAAATTTGTGATAAATTAGGTGCTAAGTTGAAGAGATTTTTAAGTTTGTTCAGCCATCTAGACTTTGCGCAATGTACACTGTAACGTTCTCTTTTCGAGCCGCTTGTGCTAACGTAAAAAAAAAAGTGACATTTAGTCGGCAGGCTTTTAATTTTATACGAACAATCACATCAATATTGTGTAATGTCTCTCCAAATCTCAAATCTCTCTATTCTTAAATAATCACATCAGCATTGTGTGATATCTATCCGAAGCTGTCTATCGCTAAATAACCACATCAATATTGTGTGTTGTCTCTCCAAATCTCAAATCTCTCTATCGCTAAATAATCACATCAATATTGTGTGTTGCCTCTCCAAATCTCAAATCTATCTATCGCTAAATATGATGTCTCTTCATATCCCCAATATCTCTATCGCTAAATAATCACATCAATATTGTGTGATGTCTCTCAAAATCTCAAATCTCTCTATCGCTACTTCTCCTTAAGCCTCAACCCCATGGTGCTATTTTTTTCCATTTAAATCAAAGGCAAGTGATACAGGCCAAGGTGTGATCCCGTCCAACAAATCTGAGATGCGAGTGACCACATGACAGTACAACTTCCTTAAAGCCGGCACTTTCAGTAAAGAAAGGTACTCTAACGGTCTAGTTAGAGGGAAGTAAGCCGGCACTTTCAGTAAAGTAAGGTCCTCTAACGGTCTAGTTAGAGGAAAGTAAGCGGGGACTTTCAGCGACAAAGGTGCCCCACAAGGGAGTAAAATCAATGCAAAGGACACTGGCATAATTTTCTCTCGTATTTTGGTATTTTAGTATTTATTAGGGAAAGGGAAGGGGGCGGAGATAAAGAGAGACAGAGGGAGGGAGATAGATATAGATAGATAGATGGAGAGAGAGAGAGAGAGAGAGAGAGAGAGAGAGAGAGAGAGAGAGAGAGAGAGAGAGAGAGAGAGAGAGAGAGAGAGAGAGAGAGAGAGAGAGAGAGAGTGAAATCTCGAGTTTCAACTTTCTTCAGGTTTAAATGGACGTCAAATAGTCTGCGACATTAGGGAGTTCAGTATATCTGTGCATGGGCAAACCTTTGGACAAATTTAACAGCTCGAGATGGATATATCCCAGCGAATAAACTCATAAAAACATGCCCGTTCCAAATGTTTAAAACTATTTCTAATCAGGTTCGTAACTTTTGATGCGGTATAATTTACAACCCACCAACTGCAGCAAAGGAAAACTTGGGTTTGTTCAGCAATAGACTCTTTGTGAAGTCACTCTGGTCGAGGCGACCTTCCTTGTTTTACATGCATGTATGGTCTTACACGCGTAACTGAGAGACAAAAAATTATGGGAGGAAGAAAATTGAGTGTATACAAATATTATGTTAACTGTTCTGCAGAAAGAGATAAAAAACTCTTTCATCATCTTGACATATCGGGCCAGAATAGCTTTTACCAAAAATGACTACGTATACAGCGAGTCCTCTAGTGAAAAAAAAAAAAAAAAAAAAAAAGCGTGAGTTATTATGAACGAAACCTAAAGTAAAGTGGATTGATGTGTATACAATGAAAAAAAACAGCACATCAACCACAGTAAATATGATAATAATAGCTAACAACAACAACAACAACAACAACAATAATAATAATAATAATAATAATAATAATAATAATAATAATAATAATAATAATAATAATAATAATAATGCATATAATAATTTTAAGAAAATAAATCGTGATAATAATGAAGATAAAAAGACAAAAGTTTTGTTACCACAGGTAAATCACCTTTACCGCCATTACCGGTATCGCTGTTGTTGGTAAAACAACCTTTAATACTATTTCTACTTCATTTATTAGAAATGTGCTATAAGTACTACCAATATTTTATCAATTTTTAACCTACATAATACTGATGCTCGTATTAGAAAATAATAGTTACCATTTGTACTATTCACACTTCTGCTACATCTGTTTCTACTACTTCTACTACCACTCCTACTATTACTACTACTACCTCTGCTACTCTGCTGCTACTGCTGCTACTACCATTACTACAACTACTATTACTACTACTACTACTACTACTACTACTACTACTACTACTACTACTACTACTACTACTACTACTACTATTACCACCACTACTAATGCTGCTGCTGCTACTACTGCTGCTACTACTACCACTACTACTACTACTGCTGCTGCTGCTGCTGATGCTGCTGCTGCTACTGCTACTACTACTACTACTACTACTACTACTACTACTACTACTACTACTACCACTACTACTACTACTACTACTACTACTACTACTACTACTACTACTACTACCACTACCACTACTACTACTACTACTACTACTACTACTACTACTACTACTACTACTACTACTACTACTACTACTACTACTACTATTAAAAAAACATTAAAACCTACTTCGGCTAATTTCTATTATTAATTCTAACTTACACCTGTAATATCATATTTCTAAAGATGATAAAATTGTCAGTTCAATCTATTTTGCAGATCCATGCAACACCATGACTTGCAAGAAAACCTGAGGCGAGCACGAAAACCTTATCGGTCCTATCATTGAGGTCAACCGACAAGGCGGGACGAGAAACATAATAATTATCAATTTCACCAAAGTTGGGGTCAACAGACAATGCAGAGCGAGGAACATATGATTGGGGCCACGAATGTTGAGGTCAAGAGACAAGGCAGAGCGAGGAACATACGATTGAGGCCACGAATGTTGAGGTCAAGAGACAAGGCAGAGCGAGGAACATATGATTGAGGCCACGAATGTTGAGGTCAAGAGACAAGGCAGAGCGAGGAACATATGATTGAGGCCACGAATGTTGAGGTCAAGAGACAAGGCAGAGCGAGGAACATATGATTGAGGCCACGAATGTTGAGGTCAAGAGACAAGGCAGAGCGAGGAACATATGATTGAGGCCACGAATGTTGAGGTCCAGAGACAAGGCAGAGCGAGGAACATATAATTGAGGCCACGAATGTTGAGGTCAAGGCGAGGCGAGATACATACGACTGATACCCAAAATGTTTAGGTCAATTGACAAGGCGGAGCGAGGAACAAATTGATTATTTATTCCACCAAAGTTGAGGTCAACCGACAAGGCGGGACGAGAAACATATGATTGAGGCCACGAATGTTGATGTCAACTTACCATGCGACTGACACCGAAAATGACGAGCTCAACTGACAAGGCGAGGCAAGATACCCGTGCTTGATGCCACCAAAGTTACTCTGCCCTTCACTCGCGTTTACATTATTTTAATAAATGTTTTCAATCACGAAATAAAAATCAGATGGATGTTTTACATTAGCATCTGCGCAACTATTCTTCACGGTGCCTATAACTTTCGAGTCACTGTTTTATTTCGAGCCGCATAAATGCACGCTTGTAGCCTACACCTGCGATGTTCTTCATTACAGCTAAAAGAACGAAACTAAATATTTCTAACTTCCCAACCACGTTTCTAAGCGTCTGTTTGCATTTGAATTTTTTGTTGTCAGAAGAGGATTTTCATTGGTGCAATACAGATCACAATTTCGATTATTGTCGCTAAAATTACCTTGATTTTTCATGAATATTTTGCCCCCCCCCCCCCCCCCCCCCTCCCTCTCTCTCTCTCTCTCTCTCTCTCTCTCTCTCTCTCTCTCTCTCTCTCTCTCTCTCTCTCTCTCTCTCTCTCTCTCTCTCTCTCTCTCTCTCTCTCTCTCTCTATCTCTCTCTCTCTCTCTCTCTCTCTCTCTCTCTCTCTCTCTCTCTCTCTCTCTCTCTCTCTCTCTCTCTCTCTCTCTCTCTCTCTCTCTCTCTCTCTCTCTCTCTCTCCCCCCCCCAAAAAAAAAAAAAAAATAATAATAATAATAATAATAATAATAATAAGTAAATAAAAAGCCTAAAGAGGCAGAGACGGAGAGACAGATGGTTCAGAATATGATACAGGAAGAGGGAGTGGGACAGAAACGGACAAGCAGATAGATAGAAATGGAGGTAGGTGAAATGAGACAAAGAATTTTTTTATAGAAAAAGGGTCAAACTAATGGATTTAAGATGTTAAAGAATTTTTAGAACAAGTGCCGGAGAGAGACAGAGAGAGAGAGAGATTGGTTGAGATTGGAAGATAAGAGAGACGGAGATTGAGATGTAGAGAGAGTCAGAGCGAGGAGAGAGATGAAAGGGAAGAGGAAAGAGGAGAGAGACGGAGAGGGAATGATTGAAAGATTTAGATGATTGACTACCTGAGGTTGCTAATCTAAAGACACGTTTTAATTTGTCTGGTTGACATGAAACGGTGAACACACAACAATAGATGTTAGATAAAAATAGAATCGGTAAATAAAGTCTTTCAGTTTTTTTTACATAGGCCTATATTACATTAACCCTGACCAAATTTTTCGACTTTTGGCATCACTCGGTTTTGTTCGGAAATATAACCAAAGCCATAGTGCATTAAAAATGATCTAAAAGCCCATCTTTTTCACGTGAACTAATACAGCTCAATTTGTTTATTAAATTTTTGTTCTATGTGTTTTTTCTGCCTAGCTAGACAATTTAAAAGGAAAAGAAAAACAAGCAAATAAATACGACAATCAAAAGATACAAATCTAAAAATTAAAATTAATGTGACCATTGCGTTTCATTAATAAAATGTGTCATTTTGGATTAATCAAACAGTTAAAAATATTGTTCCAGTGTTGAAAAAAGGCTTCCGACAGTAGGCAGATTGATATCACTTAGGAATACATGTAGCATGTTTACCACCAGGAGCAATCGACCTATTTTCGCACACCATCCCTCAAAATAGATTGTCAGGGCTAAAGAGAAGAGGCCCTAACCTTTAACACCAAGGACGCAGCGTTTCCAACACGAGAAGAATTTTTAACAACACTACCACACGCGTTCTGTTCCACTGTTATCATAAATTTACATAGTAACGTATTGTTAGGTTTAGATTTCACTAAAGTGCAAGATTTTTTCCCAGTTTACACTCAGAGCTACAAAACAGTGTTAACTGAGATACGACCATTCATAAAGCATCTCGATATATATCGCTATTTTGATAAAAAAAAAAAAAAAGGGGGGGGGGGATACGACATGCATGCGAGATAATATGTTGCAAAACTTTAAGATGTAGGCTACATCCGTGTTCATATTAAACAATTATTTTTTTTTTAAAGCCGGGTGGAACATGTCTACTGTAAGTAACGTGAAGATTACGAATGACCCGCTGACATTCACTGGAATTCCACCACGCCTCTGAAAAAATAAGCGTTTTCCCATGTTCATTGGGGAAAAAAAAAAGATTCCGTATAGTGTAGATAAACGAATTCAAAAGAACACCATTCTGTTCTCAAGCTTCAATGAGCCAAAACAGTGGTAAACAAACCACAGAGGAGTATAAAATTGCAGATCTAGGATCCTACAGTCTTCATCCATCCCAAACATAAAAAAATAGATGTATACCAGTCTGTTCTTTCCAAGGACTACTAGCTGCGGAGTCAGAAAGTTACTATTTTGTCATCACTACACATTCTTGACATTTTACTTTGCTCACACATGCCAGACACACCCGCCTGTGCTACACATGTGTGTAGTTTGAAAAGGTCACCAAATGAATCAGACGATTACTGGCCTCATGACAGCTTCGGTTCCGGCGTGTTGAGTATTGAAGAGAAAGTTTTGGTCTGGATACAACTGGTTCTACACGCTTGGTGCTTGTAACTACAACCGCGATTGGTCGATAGAAAACCCATGCTCATCACAGAGTGAATCTGTTCGCACTCTCAATTATCAGGCACTGTCTAATCTCGTCATGACAATTACTGTTAGTGTTAGTATTATAAACTCCTGTAGCACAAATTTTGCCACGTTAGGTGAACGTAATGACCACTACACGTACACCACGGATGCTGAAATTTATAATTTACACATCTCCCGATCATAAAACTGTGATTTTAACAATCACTGTAAAAAAAAAATCAAAATTTGTTTTGGCTGATTATTTCCGGTAACTTTAAAAAAAAAAAAAAAAAAAATTTCTTACACCATCGTATAATGCAAGGAATGAATCTACACTGTGAATTTATCAATGCGCCCTTCGATATTATTTTTGTCACCCATATTGTCAGGCCCCCATCACACCTTAAAACCTACAGCTACCGTACGCACGCGTGGATTCAGTTTGCCCGTCGCAGGCTTGCTTGGTATAAATTATTTATCGATGGTTAATATCACCCCCGATTGAGCCGTGCGGCATCCTGCCAGCGTTCTTTCGAAACTTGCCTGTAAATCAGACCAAAGAAAGAATTTCGCCACATTGTGTGTGGGTCAGAAGGACAAAAAGAAGCGATGTCTCTATAAACATTATCCACGGCATGTAGCCAACCTAACAATGCAAGGGAGATAACACAGATAATACTAATTTCTTTAAAAAAAAATGAGCATTCTCGCTCTTGGATGCAACTAGAAGTGGAACATGTCCATCCGCGATGTTGACAGATTACGTTTTTAAAAAAAAAATTATCTAACAAGTCGAAATAAACAAGGATCGGGATAACTTAACATGCCTTTTTTTTTCTTTCTACCAACAAAATAACAATGATTTTCCCTGACTAACTCAAGCTAGAACGATAGCAATAACGGAGGCAATGGTGACAAAACATAAGGACGACCTAAGGAATAAAACGAGAGCTTGTTTTAAGGTTGACAAAATTATTCTTCTTTACTTGTCCTGTCTGGGGCAGTGGTCCATCTTTCAACCTCAGTTTCTGTTCAGTTCGCTAGCTCGTTGAATGCTGTCATAGACCAAATAGAATATTTTACCCTAATGATCATACCACTAAAGAAATTAGGGCAAGCGGCATTCCGTTGTTTGATTGACATCGTCACGATCACACACTCTATATTTTTTGTGAGCAATTAATGTTAATTAGAGAGGAGGATTTTGTTGTATACTCAAATCCCTATGGACCTTAATCTCATGACTGAGAGTAAAGGCATTTCTATACGCTGTCGGAGAAGGGATATCGGAACTTGTCTTTGCTTTCTATCCAATTTTATCCTGATACTAATCGACTTTTTCTTTTTTTCAATTTGATAAAATACCGGCACATAGCACGTTTAGCTTAATTTTAAAAAAATATCCTTGATTTACATGAAGGCAATTTCGCGAGTTTTGGAACTAGATTTACGTCTCGGAACGTCCAACATAAAATAATATAAATAAAAATTATGAGTTTTTCGAAAAATTCATATACTGATAGAACGAAATATTTATTTGGAGGTGAAACGTAACTGCTGTTTCGGAACGGGGGGAGGGGGGGGGAGAGAAATAATAATAGTAAAGAAGAGAGAGATCGAAAAGTTTGATGGTGTTTGAAAGAAGGATCACTGACAGTTGAAATCTATTGAATGAAAAAGAGATAGATGGATACACAGTAAGAGACGGCAAGAGAGAGAGAGAGAGAGAGAGAGAGAGAGAGAGAGAGAGAGAGAGAGAGAGAGAGAGAGAGAGAGAGAGAGAGAGAGAGAGAGAGAGAGAGAGAGAAAGGAAAAAGAGAGACGTAAGAAAGAAAATGGGGGAGGATATAAGAATAAAGCCGTGGCAAAGATAGAAAAAGACAAAGGTAGAGCTTGACAGGGAGAGAGGGAGATAGAGGAGGAGGGCAAGACACAAGGGTCATTCCCGTAGGACTATCTGTAATATAAAATAGTGTGCAGGTATAACGACGGTTACTTGGCAGGAAGAAACCGTGTATCCGGGTAGGGAAACCTAGCCTGATATATAGGAAATCGAGTCTGACAGCATCAGGTTAACCGGTCGTTCTGCCATGACGGTTCAGAGAGAGATGTAAGATACTGACACACTACTACACAGTCATGGCATGCTTCTCCTTCGTCCTTTTTTTTCTCTCCTAGATATTTGGACCAGCCCTAAGCTTACCAGTATCAAGCGCTCTCCGACTCTCTTTTCCTTATTTCCTTACTCTCTCTCTCTCTCTCTCTCTCTCTCTCTCTCTCTCTCTCTCTCTCTCTCTCTCTCTCTCTCTCTCTCTCTTTCTCTCTCTCTCCTTTTTTTAAAATTTGGTCGGCCCTCTTAACTCGAAAGAGATTTCCGGAAAAAAATTTTTTTTTCCACACTATCTTTCAAAGGTTCCTCACACGGTAGAAAACCAGAGTCGAACAATTCACAGAGCGGCCATTTATATCAATTACAAAAAAAAATAAACAAAACACAAAAGTAGCATGAAAAGGAGAATCAAGAAAGGGGGACTTAAAAAAAAGAGGGTGGTGGCGAGGGGGATCATTCCTCTGAACGATAGGTGAGACAGCTGATGGCATAAGATAAAACCGCAAATAGCAGTTGTGCACGAAAATTACCGGAGCCACACCAACGCTACTGCACGAGATGCCTCGAGCAGAGTAAGTGGATTTAGAATTTGCGGCTGCTGCCGGTCCTGTAGATCGAGGCCACTCGACGGCTGGAGCGAGTGAAGGAGAAGAGCGAGGAGAAGGAGGAGGAGGACGAGGAGGAGCTACCATTTCCTTAAAAGCACACGCGCAAGTGGAGTTGGAGTGAGCACTCGGTGAGGCGCACCACAAACACCAGCTGCTGGAGGCATTGCCTGGGCAGGGCGGAGGGGGTGAAGAGAGAACACACAGGCGAACAGGGAGGATTTGGAAGGTAGAGAGGAATGGCAAAAGGTTAGAGGGGAGAGGAGATGTCTAGGGAAAGAGATATACAGTAAAAATACTTAAGGGAGGGGGAGGAAAAGGAGAGGGAGGGGGTTAAAAGAGAGAAAATAAAGAGCAGAGCAGAGCACAGAGAGAGAGAGAGAGAGAGAGAGAGAGAGAGAGAGAGAGAGAGAGAGAGAGAGAGAGAGAGAGAGACCTTTCTACTTCAGTCACGGTAGACAACTCTCCCTTGCGCGCTCCTGCATCAGGTCCCCACACGGCCAGCGGAGAGAGACTGTCGGAAACTAGGGCGAGCTCATTGCCCCGTTCTTGCCACGATGGACTCCATATATGTTAGTCTTAGGGAGACGACACAAGGTGAGGCACGATTCGGTACGCAGATTATCACCGATCAGATTTGATCCCCGCCAAACCATCGATGTTTATTTCTGTGAAGTCCATCGCATCTGTAGCTGTATGACGAAAAAAACCAAAAAAATCGGTGGCGGGGGAATGTTCATTCATTCATCAATCTATTTCGTTAGTACTCGAAATTTCGGAACACGGACTTCTTTGAGTAAATTCTGGGCCTTAGTTGATGCCAATCTCAAGGCAACATGATGAGATCAAAGGAAGTCTGTCGTATACAATTATTTGTTTTAAAAAAAAAGAAAAGAAAAGAAAAATGCTTGGCCGCAACAAAATCCCACGTAACATGAAAACGTCCATGGCCTCATCCACCTCGACCCGTTCGCTGTGTTTAGTGTTGAACCAATCAAGGGGACAAGAGCTCATTCGATATGTATATCGAACATCATTGAAATATAGCCAAACTCAGATCTAGTATGGTAGGGTGTAAAAAATTTGGGTAACCTTTTTACCTGGCGACTAAATATGGCCGTGTTTGTCAGAAAATGCATTCGAGTTCCGATGTTAAAAATGAAACAGCTTTATTTTTTTAGCATAGTATTCAATGCTGATGGGAACATCTAATTCACGTTGACAAAATAGTGAAGAAAAATCTGTATCAAACGTTTAACAAAAAAAAAAAAAAAAAACCAGAAAACATAAGGAATTGCAGGAAGAATAAGATAAAAAATGTCAATAGCAATATCAACTTAAATTTTAAAGTCTGCGATTTGTCACAATATTGTTTGAGCAAGAAGTATTTCACAAATTATCAAAACGCACTAAAACGAGAGTTATTTTTTCTGGAATATTAATGTTCCTTAGCCGAACAGAACACCAAAATTCCTTTGCTGATACGCATCTCATATCGTGTTTGGACCGATTCAAAGTTGGGGGTTTTAATAAAGTTTTAACATTTACTTTTATGGCAATGTTGTTTTTTCCATTACAAATTACTATTCCTTTGATTTTCCAAGAAATATAGACATTAGAATAAACTTGGGGAGTACTTATGAGTGGATAAACATACTGCAAAATTATGACTGGGTAATGGTAAGGAGAAAAGGTGAGGAAAACTTTCAAAGTTAAAATTCGTATCGTTAAACGGGAAACATTTTGATAAGTCTGTTGATACGAGAAGGGCAGATGGATAGTAGATGGATGAGTATGCGGAATGACGGAGAGATAGAGACAGACAGACAGACAGATAGGCACAGATAATTAAAGAATAAGCAAAGCAAAACACAAAGAAAATCTTTTCAATGGAACGAGATGAAAATAAAAGGTTCAAAAGTAGAGCCATTTAGAGAAGACCGCATAGGCAGGAAAATTACGCGATCTTGGTGTAGCGTATAGATCTACTTGTGAAAGCGCGATACTATGGATGGGAACCGCATTGGCAGTGAGCGAAACAGTGATGATGGGAGCAAAGGTTAAATGTTTACCAGAGCCGTTATAGACCCTATATATGGAAGAAGCGCGCGGCGTTGCGCGAAAAGAGCGGCTGCTAACATAGGATGCTGAATGCGATGCTGCTGCTAGCACTTAGGCGCGTCGTCGCCGGCTGTTTGATCCACCTCAGGCCTGAGGATGATGAACTATCTGGACTGGTAGCGCAGCTTTACGACACCTGGTCGGCCAAAAGGCCGCGTTTCAGGTCGTGCTACATCTGGTAACGCGAGAGATGATATGTCTGGGAACAGTGCGTTACAGGTATAATTGCAGTGTTAACTGTGTAATATAAAAAAAAAAAAAAAAAAAACTATAAAAGCTAGATCGCAACTCTTGAAACATTACATACAGCTTAAGTTCCAGGATCGATTAAGATTTCAGGGCAATCGAAGATGTTTGAGAAATGTTAAAAAAAAAAAAAAAACAGCCACCAACTTGAATCCAAGGACAATGAAATGAGTAAAAACAATTCGATATGTTATATTTATACAGACGTTTCGCCTTAATGACTTTGTCAGTAAGATTATTGACGAAGTCATTAAGGCGAAACGTCTTGTATATCATATACACTAAAAAAAAATTCTTAGTTCTTTGTTCTTGAGTTCAATTTGGTGACTTATGATTATTTTTTTTTTTTTTTTTCATTAACTGTGTGTGTGAACGATGGGCAAGGATCGAACCTCAGTCAACAGAGAGTGAACAGAGACAGGGAAAGACAGACAGATCTAGATATATTTATGGAGAGTCAGACAGAGAGAGATGGACAGGCAGACGGACCGACTCAGAGTATCAGAACTGATAGAGATGGATGGCAGAGGCGGAGAGGGATAACGAGGAAGAAAAAGAGGGAGAGGAGATATACAGACAGAGATTAAAGCAGATAGTGATGATAGTCAGAGACAGTGACAGGGATAGAGAGAAATAGAAGCAGATCTATGCAGGAAGCTAAGAACAGGCAAAGATGAAATCAGAAATGGGCACAGACAAATAGGAAGAGCACGAAAGAGATAGACAGAGAGACAAACAGATAAAGAGGGAAAGACATTTAGAGATGCAGAGACAGAATTAAACTATAGAAAGATAAGAAAAAAATTGAGAGAAAATGAAATGCAGGGATAAACGGGGAAGTGTTCGGAGGACTGTACGGGGCGCCAGTGTTTACAAATATGACTGATAATATTATAAATGTATTAAAATATTTTCCTATCACTTTTGAATTGCCTACCTTTCATCTCTTTGTAGATCTCACTTATTTATGGAATAATAATTAAAGGAAAAAGGAAAGTGAGCTCCATCTGAATGTTCAGGTTGCTCGCCAAATAGTGTTAGAACCCAGGCATCAAAGTCCGTGTATATGTAAGACTAAAATGTTCAGATTACTCGCAATTTAAGGCTAGAACTCAAGTATTTAAGAGAGACTGAAATATTAAGATATTCAAATGATAAAAAAACAAGCCACTGTGAGACTGAACGTTCAGATTAATCGCTAGAACTCAAACATTCAAGCGCCAGTGAGATTAAAATGTTCAGATAAATCTCTAAATAATGATAAAAAGAAGCCTCAGGGAGAATATAATGTTAGGTTACTCGCCAACTAGCTCTAGAACTCAGGCATTCAAGCCTCAGGTAGACTATAATGTTAGGTTACTCGCCAACTAGCTCTAGAACCCAGGCATTCAAGCCTCAGGGAGACTATAATGTTCAAGTTACTCGCCAACTAGCTCTAGAACCCAGGCATTCAAGCCTCAGGTAGACTATAATGTTAGGTTACTCGCCAACTAGCTCTAGAACCCAGGCATTCAAGCCTCAGGTAGACTATAATGTTCAGTTTACTCGCCAACTAGTTCTAGAAACGAGACATTTAAACTGCAAAGAAACTGAAAGTTAAGTGGTAAACCTCAAGCATTCTAATCCCTTTGAGACTAAACTGTTGAAATAACTCGCTAGCTAGGGATAAAACCAAGGGATTAAATTAGAAGCTTAAAATTAATCTATTCTGTAAGTGGAGGACATTTCTTCGAGCTAAAATATAGTTTTGGTTTGTCTTTTAACAGGCAGACTATCCGATCAAACAGTGAAACTGAAAAAGTAAAAATGTAAAAGTTTAAGAAACACTGAGGTATTACGAATTTAAATTCATCCAAACTTAATTCTCTCACACTTCCGTTAGTCGATATGTCTGCTGTCTGTCTGTCTGTCTCTCTCTCTCTCTCTCTCTCTCTCTCTCTCTCTCTCTCTCTCTCTCTCTCTCTCTCTCTCTCTCTCTCTCTCTCTCTCTTTATCGATTTATCTATCTATGTATCTATCAGTCTAACTATTTACACATCTGACTATCTTACTCTATCTATTGATATATATATCTATCTCTGTGTACTTCTCTCTCTCTCTCTCTCTCTCTCTCTCTCTCTCTCTCTCTCTCTCTCTCTCTCTCTCTTTATCGATTTATCTATCTATGTATCTATCAGTCTATCTAACTATTTATACATCTGACTATCTTACTCTATCTATAGATATCTCTCTCTCTCTCTCTCTCTCTCTCTCTCTCTCTCTCTCTCTCTCTCTCTCTCTCTCTCTCTCTCTCTTATTCCCTATTTCCTGTGATCCTCTATTTAAACTGCAAGAGAAGCACCGTTACTAACTTAGCTCGGTCGTGCCACACTCAACTGTTGCCTTATCGCCTGGGAAAAGCTGCAAACCCCAAAGAAGGCATGGTTGTTAAACTGAGATATATCAAGGCCTGGTCCCCATGCTTTTGAGTTGCTTTTCCCTTCATTAACTCCTTTTCTCTCTTCCTTCCTATTTCTAGTTTATCCCCCTTCTCGTCTTTTCATCATCATCATCATCATCATCATCATCATCATCAACATCATCATCTTTTTCTTCTTCTTCTTCTTCTTCTTCTTCTTCTTCTTCTTCTTCTTCTTCTTCTTCTTCTTCTTCTTCTTCTTCTTCTTCTTCTTCTTCTTCTTCTCCGTCATCGTCGTCGTCTTCTTGTACTTCGTAGTAGTAGTAGTAGTAGTAGTAGTAGTAGTAGTAGTAGTAGTAGTAGTAGTAGTAGTAGTAGTAGTAGTAGTAGTAGCAGCAGCAGTAGGAGTAGTAGTAGTAGTAGGAGTAGTAGTAGTAGTAGTAGTAGTAGTAGTAGTAGTAGTAGTAGTAGTAGCAGTAGCAGTAGTAGTAGTAGTAGTAGTAGTAGTAGTAATAGTACTTCTATTATTTTCATCGACATTCTTATCATTGATAATTTCCCCCCCCCCCCTTATCTGCTCCTCTTTATTCTTCATGTGTTTCGCAGTATCCCTCCTCCCTTCGAAAGAGGTCTATGAACTAAGCGCCAACTTCTGTTAACCCTTCTCATCCTTTGTATATCTCTATTGGACCAACAAAGTTATCACGACCAGTCACTATTTTTAGGTAACACCTACGAGTTGCCTTAACTCGCGCAATCTTTCGTCGTTCTTTCCCATTTTTTATTTCGCTTTAAACCTCTTCCACAGCCGCCCCCGCCCCCACACCAATCTACCCCCCAAACTCTCAAAACCCCTCCCTCTCCCTCTACCTTTTTTTCCGACTAGAATCTTCTTAGGTAGAAATGGTCGCTCACCTAACACAGGTAAATACAAGATAGCACCTTGGAATGCTCACACCCATTCGCGCACGGAGCCAGCCTTTCAAAGAGCGAAGACAAGGAAGAGACTGGTCCAGCTACGCGGAAAGAAACAGAAGCTTCTCGATTCAGAGAAAGCAGCTTATAAGCCTAGATCTACGCAAACACAGTTGTATACGAAAAGGAGAATAGAAGACTGGTTGGGAAAAAATGCTCTATCAAGCCATCTGTATGTGAGAATGTAGAGACTAAATAGACGCATTGCAAGTCACACGTTATTTTTTGTTGTTGTTGTTGCTGTTTAAATGGGCATTTAACATATAAGACCAAAGCGCAAACCAAAGGGGTTTTAGAAATGCCGTTAATAGCCATACAATCATAATAAGGTAAACTTATTCAAGCTTGCTTTACAAAACGGGAAGCAGTGAAGAAACTGGCCTTTTTGTAGATTGAATAATTGAAAGTTTGATTGAGAATTTTTACATGCCCAATCCACCTTGAGCGGCGTTTTAATTTATTCGTGTTGAACTTTTTCGGAGGAATTGGAAGTTGACTATTACTGGCAGAGCTAGTAGATGAAACAATAAGCAGGACTGGAGCTCGCCTTCAAGAGAGAGAAACTACATGTTTCGGGACGTAAATATAACCAAACACGTATGAAGTCGGTGCATGAACTTGGAAGCCATAGCCACACTGCTTACAAGCAGTTTGTTATTGAATTACATGTGCCTAGAAAACTTGAAAGACTTTTGCGGGTAAAAAAAAAATAAAAAAGTGACAGCCATCATAGCAGGCGGGAGACTGGCGGTAGGCGCTTTCGTGGTTCTAATGATGTAAACCAGAAAGCGACGAACAATGAATATGAATGGAACAGAGAGAGATAGAGAGAGAGGAGGGAGGGAGATAGGGGGAGAGAGAGAGAGAGAGAGAGAGAGAGAGAGAGAGAGAGAGAGAGAGAGAGAGAAAGAGAGAGAAGACAACGAAGCTTGATGGCACTCGTGGTCATGATATTTATAATCTTCAAGAACATAACGAAAGTGATGATGGTAATGGTGGTCATGATATTCATAATCTTGAAGAACATAACGAAAGTGATGATGGTACTGGTGGTCATGACATTCATGATCTTCAAGAACATAACGAAAGTGATGATGGTACTGGTGGTCATGACATTCATGATCTTCAAGAACATAACGAAAGTGATGATGGTACTGGTGGTCATGACATTCATGATCTTCAAGAACATAACGAAAGTGATGATGGTGCTGGTGGTCATGACATTCATGATCTTCAAGAACATAACGAAAGTGATGATGGTACTCGTGGTCATGACATTCATGATCTTGAAGAACATAACGAAAGTGATGATTGTACTGGTGGTCATGATATTCATGATCTTGAAGAACATAACGAAAGTGATGATGGTACTCGTGGTCATGGTATTCATGATCTTGAAGAGCATAACGAAAGTGATGATGGTACTGGTGGTCATGATATTCATGATCTTGAAGAACATAACGAAAGTGATGATGGTACTGGTGGTCATGATATTCATGATCTTGAAGAACATAACGAAAGTGATGATGGTACTCGTGGTCATGATATTCATGATCTTGAAGAGCATAACGAAAGTGATGATGGTACTCGTGGTCATGATATTCATGATCTTGAAGAACATAACGAAAGTGATGATGGTACTGGTGGTCATGATATTCATGATCTTGAAGAACATAACGAAAGTGATGATGGTACTGGTGGTCATGATATTCATGATCTTGAAGAACATAACGAAAGTGATGATGGTACTCGTGGTCATGGTATTCATGATCTTGAAGAGCATAACGAAAGTGATGATGGTACTGGTGGTCATGATATTCATGATCTTGAAGAACATAACGAAAGTGATGATGGTACTGGTGGTCATGATATTCATGATCTTGAAGAACATAACGAAAGTGATGATGGTACTGGTGGTCATGATATTCATGATCTTGAAGAGCATAACGAAAGTGATGATGGTACTGGTGGTCATGATATTCATGATCTTGAAGAACATAACGAAAGTGATGATGGTACTGGTGGTCATGATATTCATGATCTTGAAGAGCATAACGAAAGTGATGATGGTACTGGTGGTCATGATATTCATGATCTTGAAGAACATAACGAAAGTGATGATGGTACTGGTGGTCATGATATTCATGATCTTGAAGAGCATAACGAAAGTGATGATGGTACTGGTGGTCATGATATTCATGATCTTGAAGAACATAACGAAAGTGATGATGGTACTGGTGGTCATGATATTCATGATCTTGAAGAGCATAACGAAAGTGATGATGGTACTGGTGGTCATGATATTCATGATCTTGAAGAACATAACGAAAGTGATGATGGTACTGGTGGTCATGATATTCATGATCTTGAAGAGCATAACGAAAGTGATGATGGTACTGGTGGTCATGATATTCATGATCTTGAAGAGCATAACGAAAGTGATGATGGTACTGGTGGTCATGATATTCATGATCTTGAAGAGCATAACGAAAGTGATGATGGTACTGGTGGTCATGATATTCATGATCTTGAAGAGCATAACGAAAGTGATGATGGTACTGGTGGTCATGATATTCATGATCTTGAAGAGCATAACGAAAGTGATGATGGTACTGGTGGTCATGATATTCATGATCTTGAAGAACATAACGAAAGTGATGATGGTACTGGTGGTCATGATATTCATGATCTTGAAGAGCATAACGAAAGTGATGATGGTACTGGTGGTCATGATATTCATGATCTTGAAGAGCATAACGAAAGTGATGATGGTACTGGTGGTCATGATATTCATGATCTTGAAGAGCATAACGAAAGTGATGATGGTACTGGTGGTCATGATATTCATGATCTTGAAGAGCATAACGAAAGTGATGATGGTACTGGTGGTCATGATATTCATGATCTTGAAGAGCATAACGAAAGTGATGATGGTACTGGTGGTCATGATATTCATGATCTTGAAGAGCATAACGAAAGTGATGATGGTACTGGTGGTCATGATATTCATGATCTTGAAGAGCATAACGAAAGTGATGATGATACTGGTGGTCATGATATTCATGATCTTGAAGAGCATAACGAAAGTGATGATGATACTGATGGTCATGATATTCATGATCTTGAAGAACATAACGAAAGTGATGATGGTACTGGTGGTCATGATATTCATGATCTTGAAGAGCATAACGAAAGTGATGATGGTACTGATGGTCATGATATTCATGATCTTGAAGAACATAACGAAAGTGGTGATGGTACTGATGGTCATGATATTCATGATCTTGAAGAACATAACGAATTCATGAATTTGAAGAAAACGGCGAAAGTGGTAACAGGCAATAGTAACGATGATGACTGAAATCATGATGATTATAGCACTCATTGTGTGGTGAAGTTGAGCATATTCGTGATTAAGGTTTTATATTGACAGTGATGTTGATGATGTTTGGGATGTTCACTATGATTGATCGTGTTTGGTTGAAAAATTGTTAGGATTCTGTGTTGATGATATCGATGGTAAAGATGATTTTGTGGGTGGTGGTAGGAAGGGTTACGTGGTGATCTTAATGAAGATAATGATGATGTCAATAATGATGATGATGATGATGACGACGACGACGACGACGGGGCTTATGATAAAGCTGGTGACGGTAATGTTATAGAGAGGTATATCCTTAAAGTGAATGCCCTGTAAACGGCAAAATAGGGCATTCCTCAGGTGAGAACGCCATCCAGGCTGAGCGCGGCTGATCTGTTCAAGGTGAGCTTACATAGCTACCAAAGGGGGCGGGGACCAAAGAAGTTCTTCACAGACAACACCGTGGGAAAATCTCATACCTGTGCTGCGGTGCCTCACATGGACGCGCTTTGTCAGGAATACCTGTGGGGGAGCAGTGAGAGAGAGAGAGAGAGAGAGAGAGAGAGAGAGAGAGAGAGAGAGAGAGAGAGAGAGAGAGAGAGAGAGAGAGAGATTTTCACCATTCTAAGACGGCTTATCTTTTCGTTTCCTCACTTGCAATGCGCTGTGTATTTAAGTTTTGTGGGGTCCCAGGTAGAGCAAGAGAGAGGGAGAGATGGGGAGGGGAATGGAAAGAAAGATAAATCCAATCTGGGTGTGTTGTCCCTGATTTTGCATATGACGCGCCGCTTGATACCTCGGGTAAAGGCAATGATGATGACGATGATGATGCTGTAGGTCTTTGCTGCCCCCCCCCCCTCTCCCTTTCCCCCATTCTTTCACTAGCTTCTGTGTATCTTATTCAGTAACATCCCCTCGCGGTAGTGCGTTACTCTAATCTCTTGATGCATGTGCTACAAGGCGCCCTCCTCGCTGACCTACCCGTCCTGTGATTCCCCCATTACCTGTGTCCCCCAACGACAACAATCGGTTATGGCAGAGGTATAAAAACCAAGGAAAGCCCCTTTAGAAAACCCAAAATACTGTTTGTGAGTGCTGACTACATTATGTTGTACTTTAGATAAGACCGTTCCAAGTGTGTAGCATGTGTCTAACTGGTATCACCGAGAAAGCAGAGTCAGGTCAGACCTGACAAAGTGTAGAAATTGTTCATTTTTAGGAATTTTGTAAAGACATGCCACATCTTGGCACAAAATCGAAAAGTCTCAAAACTCAAAAGATGCGTGACAATGCCAAGTTACTAGTTTAAACGGTGTCACGTGTCAACTGTGAGAGACAGAGATACCAACCAAGAGACGCGGGTCTCTGATGGAAGTCCATCATATCCGACTCTGGTTTCAATCTTGTTAAGTGACAATGAGAATTGTTGAGCATGGCATACATATGTGTGACAATCTTTGCGAAGAGATTAATGACCAAGTGTATATTTGGTATTCCATTTCAGGTCGTCTAGTGATTGCCGCGTTAGAAATTTGGTGAAATTTTGCCCGATAATTATGGAATTTCGCGGGAAAAAGTGACACATAAAAAGAAGTAGATTTTATATACTCTTAGCTCTCGACTAATGAGCAATATTTCATCAGAAATGATCTATAGTCTTCTGAAGATTGAGATTTTACGACGAGTTAAGTATAATATCTGAAGAGCTTCCATAGCTCTGTTGAGTTGTGCAAACGTATAATACAATCCCACTTGGATCTGTGTACCTATAAAATGATAAATTAACGTCGGGACTTTTGGACAGTTCATTTGGGGCTTAAAAACTGAATTGTTTTCCAGCTTCTGCTTTAGTTAAATTGCGTATCCGTCTTGATATGGGACAAATACCTTTGTTTCCTACCAATCGCACATCGCATACACTTTACTTCACTTAACAAACCTCCACAGTTTACTTTCGCATTAGAACTTATCTAATTTTCTTGACCAAAATCTTGGGGGGGGAGATCGAATTGTCGAAGTTCTCAGTCTTGAAGAATCTGATATTGTCGAATAATAGGAAGACTCGAAACTAAACGATAAACAACTTTGTTTATCTAAAGTCTGTTGTATTAGTTTAAGCTAACTGGATTCCATATTATTAAATTTTGTATGGAGGATAACGCAGGATATAATTAGGCTGCCAGTATTACCGGACTCGAATTTCTGTAGAAGAGATATACCTAGATCCACAAAGCAATTTCACCAAGAATGATGGTACCCGATTAAAGGCAAATGTCTTGGTCCAGCAATTGGAGACGCCGCAGCGCCATTTTGTAGAAATTATTTAATTTTTCGTCCTGAATTAGCGCTATGCTCAGCATTGAAAGTAGCGTGTGAGAAGTTGAGTTTCTCAGATGCTTTCATATACTAGCAGCATAATTATATTAATTTCCTCTTGTCATAAGACAGTAAGAATGATTCATCTTCAGTTAAAATTTGATTGAAAGTAAATATAGAAAACACCCAAATTCCCTTTTTACTGAATAATAATAGCAATTTAAAGTGTTTAGATTCTTGGCTGACCATGGATTTTGTTTTAAACTTAGGTGCAGGTAGAAAAAGGGGGCGAAAAAGGACCATATTTTCAAATATTTTATGATAAAGCTGAAAACAGAAAAGGTAAGAGCGACATAACGTTGTATATGAATTTTGGCGTTTCATTATTTTGTAGTTACTGTGAAAACTGCGACAAAAGAAATGGAGTTAAATTGTAATTTGTGATAGATTACAAAAAGAATGCGACAGCATCCGAAAGTGAACTTAAATTCCGTTTTCTCCTTAATGTGAGTAGTAAAACCTTGTTCTCAAAATATACGCATGCTTTTTTAAGAATTTTAGGGATGATTTCTGAAGAATGGCAAAACTTATATAGACGTTCAGAATTTTTTTCAAAAATTGTCTGGGATAATATTACTTATTACTAGCACTTTTTCACTTTATTAACGTAAAAAAAATGCAGAGTAGTTGATCAAAGCCAATAACGCCTTCTGGACAAAAGAAAAAAAAGCGCTACAGTACTAAGCTGAAAGCGCTTAACACCAACTCGATCCTCATTAGCTTACGATCACTCTGAAAAAGAATAAGACTGGCATGAAGTATCATTCTGAGAAAGAATAAGACTGGCATGAAGTATCATTCTGAAGAAGAATAAGACTGGCATGAAAGCGTGAATTGAATCGCCAGATTGGAAACGGATTTCGGTGGTAAAGAAAAGAATAATCTTTTCCCTTAGTAAAGAAGTTGAGTGTATTCTCTCACAGCAGCTAGGTGACGTAATCAACAATTAAACAACTTTCCTATCAATCACGCCGACTTCTGTAATCAGATGTGCTCCCTCGCTCACACTCACAGGACGAACGGGTTTGCACTCAAATCCTCAGAGCATGACTATAATCTAGTTAAGCGCGTTATACAGAAACTTGCAATGTGATTAGTGCGTGCGGTGCGCGTGCGCTTGTATATTATGAGTGTGTGTGTGTGTGTGTGTGTCCTTAGGTTCGGTCAGCTGAGTTTTACACCTGGACATTCGAGCACACAGGTAAGATATGGCTAATTATAAGATATACGAGATCTCTCTCTCTCTCTTTCTCTCTCTCTCTCTCTCTCTCTCTCTCTCTCTCTCTCTCTCTCTCTCTCTCTCTCCCTCTCTCTCTTTCTCTCTCTGTATCCATCTCTCTCACTCTCTCTCTGTATGTATGTATCTATCTATCTCTTTCTCTCTCTGTATCCATCTCTCTCACTCTCTCTCTCTCTCTCTGTATGTATGTATTTTTCTCTCTCTCTCTCTCTCTCTCTCTCTCTCTCTCTCTCTCTCTCTCTCTCTCTCTCTCTCTCTCTCTCTCTCTCTCTCTCTCCCAAACACGGCATGGCATGTTTGAAGCTACTCGCAGCACACTCCTCGACCCAGCTTCAGCCATGATCAGCTTACCCTGAAAGGTATGCTCTGCTTCAGATCTAGACACCTCAAGACTCTCGGGCGCACGTACGTGCTCTCAGGAGCAAAACTGCAGCAGACACAACCGGCAAAATCTCGTCTGACGAGAGACCAGCAGGCAATCCCACATGACAATTATTATATGCTCATCTTGAGTTTTATCTTCCTCCCGTTTTCGAATTCTTGTCTGCCTTAATTGCTGTAATGGATGCGTTAGATAAAACAGCTGTAGAAATGTTGAACTGCCATAGCAAACCCTTCAATCGTTAGCTTTATCGCCGGTCTATGATTTTAGTCTGGAATAAGTTCTTATATAAGGTATATCATAAGTTGAATGCTTGGCACGAAATTTACAAATTCACCTTTTTTCTCAACTAGGGGAAATGTTAATTTAGTTAAGCTTGAAAACTTAAGTCCAAGTTGGCTAAGCTAAGGTTCAATCATGTAATCTATCACATATTATGAGTATAACATCCACGTATTAAATCAGGAAACCATCTTCCTCAACTCAAAAGAGGAAAGAGCGAGATGAAATGTAAGATTCGCGTCTGAGATTGAAGATTGTTGCTGTAAACTCGTTTGATTTAGATGGCTAGAAGTTAATTGAGCTTTAACCTTGTTATTCAAACGCAAAGCCTCCCGGGCTCTAGTTCCATTGAACCGTTGATAAAGTACAGGCCGCTACAGAATCACCTGCGTTCACTGACCTCAGTCAATGACCTTTGCCTTTTTTTTTAGAATTGGTGCAATCTTTGTCAGAGCCGTGGAACTATGGGAAACGCCGTTTTATAGTCTAGGCGGCGGAAGAGGAAAAAAACCATATAAACCAATATACAGTTTTACGTGAGTCACACGAAAGAAAAAAATATTCCAAACACAAACCCATTATTATCATACCTGAATGTAATCAAATTTAATTTCAGAAATAGAAACCTAAACATTGCAGGTTTAATCTGTGAGGCTGTGCTGTCCCCTCCAAATTTATCTCTTTCACCTGTCAACCAAGCTTTCTGCATGCCACGATAAAATACTTAACCTTATTTTATTTATTTATTTTTTCTTTAAAGTAAGATCTAGATTTCTTTTTTATGTCCGATATCTCAGTCTGCACAGAAGATCTAAGCTCTTTTCATATTAACTTTACGCTCACGCTTTTCGCAACATTATTGCGATAAAACGCTCGTGCGAATAAATAATTTATCGTTCGAGCTATCGGCCTGGCGAGATTAGCGCTCGTCTCTGCCGCTAGTCTTTCTCGAGATCCATCAGCAGGCTGTCATAGCAAATACTCAACTCTCGTCTTAACATTTCACCCCTTTCAACATCAAAAAAGGCAAATATATAATTTACGACCAAGCTCCAGAGATATTCGAAAAATCGGATCGTCCTAAAGAGATCATATTGGAACCCACATCACATCAAGATTTGACAACTGATATAACTCTAGCACGGCATGGATGAGTGCTTTGAGGGAGAATGTTCTCCATTAATAATTTTCACTCACGACCAAATCATTTTACTAAACTTTCGGTGTATGAGCGATGTTTCGAAAGGTTTGAAAAAGCTCTGAGTTATATATCTACTCATATGTACCTGCACATAAACACAAACGCGTTACAAGGGCGCTTTTAATCTATTAACCAAAGCCGCATAATCCAATTATACCAATTATCATAATAGGTCAAGTCGACTTTTATATCTTCTGGAGGTAACCATTGTTGTCAATGAAATTAGTGGGACTTCCATTATCGTGTCGTGTACATGACATCATAGCGCCATTCAATGACATGGTAACACCAAAGGATTATCATTACGTCAATGGATCACTATTGTAGCGCCATTGCATTTCCTACGATTCATTCTCGATAGCAATAAAACAAATTTACGGCAGTTGACTCTCAGCGCTACATTTTGGTTCAACTCTCTATTTGTCTTACGAAAGAGCGTATTGACTACTTCTGTTTGCCTCGGTTTTTTTTTTTCCTTTTACACTGTGCTAAGTCATCATAAGTCTTATGACTTGCAAGTAATTTCGGAAAGTGTTCGTTCCGTGCTAACTCCCTTGTTCCCTTACTTTTATCTCCATAGGTACCTAGATGCGATCCGGAAAGCCGCGTGCCCTTTTGATTGAGGTAGGAGGAGCTCACTTTTGGCCACCACGCACCCAGTGAGATACCTTCACTCACACACTGACACGGCGGCCATTTAGATACCTACACATAATAATATACACGGGAACCCTGCGCATCACCGTGTAGGTGAGCAGGGTTGGAAGCACGGCCACAATTTCTCAGGTAAGACTGTCAAAAACGGCTGGAATCGGTCTGAATAGAACTGGTGTGCCAGCTCCACTCTCGGCTGCTCATCTCCAAGGACGCGGCACGGACACGGATGCATTGGCTACATTAGACAGATTAACCCGTTACTAACAATAAACTGACACAAGGCAATAAACTTCAGCATGTGTAAGATGGAGAGAGCGAGGTGAGAGGAGGAGAGCACTTTCTGTCTGAGGCAAGTATCCTGGCGCTCTCGCTCCTACCTTCTGCCGCATACCTGGCACGCTACATTATGTCCTCCAGCAGAGGCAGGCACGCCACGTGTGGACACACAACAAACGGTACCGGTATCCTAGCTGGGGACAAAAGGTAGAAGCTTCATATTCCTCACCACAGGGGGGGCAAGGAACACATGGTAGCAGAAAAGAGAGGCGAAAGCTCTCATAATCCTTGAGTCAGATCCATAATTACCATTGCACCATGCGGGAGATAGCTAGATGGAACTCAAGGGTAGGACGCACGCCAAGATGTGTGAACTGATCTTCAACTTTTTTTTTTATTTTCCATATGTCATGGACATTCAGAAGAGGGTGATTCGATGTAATTTATACACACTATACCACGTGATTTAGTTACTGGTGACAGGGACCGTTAAAGGTGTCAACATGGGACTCGTGCATTGCACATAGATTTGTTAATTATACACGTTTAAAACTTGTATAATCTGAAGAGTTCCGACTGGATATTAGTTTGTGTAAGTGTGTGATGTCAGTCGGTGAGTCAAATTACGTGGCGGTACTCGCTTTGAAGGAAACAATTGCATTTTTAAAGATCCTTAAATGGGTAAAATAATCCGCGAATCTGTAAATATTCCAGCTCATTGGCATAAGTCAAGGTACTTCATTCAACGATTCAACAAAAACGATAGAAATAACATTGCGAAGTGGCCAAATAGGTTCCTACATTACGATGAATTAAGAGAAGTCCAGCATGTCCAGTGGTGGCAGATATATTTCCACAAAATAAGCATGAGTATGCACAACATTGATGAAGAATGCGAAGGATGACAACATAACGAAACGAATAGCTTGCAAAGATTTTGTTAAAGAAGACAAGAGTTCAAAGTCGCGTTATATAGTTTCAACTGTAACGCTATGTAACAATAATTATCATATCCAAGTCCATTTTGTAAATTTGAGTAATAGTGGTCAAATTCCAAGAAAACAGGACATCTTATAAATGTAAGTACCACGTGTCCCCGCCTTTCTACGTCTTCAATTCCGTACTCTTCTTTGTTTACTGTTCGAAAAATAAGGGTTATATGAAAGAAAACTGAAGATCTTATAAAAGTAAGTACTACATGTTCGTCTTTACTGTTGGACTGTTGAAGCCTATATTAATATATTGACTGAGTGGCGCTAAAAGGGTAACAGAGACAACCGGAAGTATGGAATGGCACTTGTGTCAAGGTCGCTGTACACTTTGGGTAGGACCCATAATCATAGAGTTTGTCCTTAAAGCCCATCACCCGAGAGACTGTCGATAAAACCTATTATCCTAAAGTCTGTCCTTAGAACGCATTACCCTAGAGTCTGCTTAAGAAACCATCTTCCTAGAGTATGTCGTTATAACCCAATATCCTAGAGTATGCCCTTGGCAACCATCCTCTAAGGGTAGAACCCATTATCCTAGGTTGTGTCCCACCAAAGGATACTTAGGGATACTGTTAAAACTTCCAGCGGCATTAACCACCAGGTGACGTCATATGTTGTGTGTGAGTGTGTGTGTAAAAAAAAAAAAAAGGGGGGGAGGGGGGGGGGGGAGATTACTTAACACATACAGCTTCATGACATTTAAAAGTGTAGTCTACTAAGTAGAATGGTAGTGTGTTTAGAAATTCTAACAAATCTAGTATAAAAATCATTCATAGCTCGACGCAAGCTCTTGCAGGACTGAGTTCCACGCCGCGATGTAAGGAATTGTTTCATCTCATTTCAATACGACTGTAACATTACTTTCACCTAAACTAGAGGTTTAATGCTGAGATTTTGGTGATTGTTTTTAAAACAAATGAAAATCAGAGTACAACAATACTACCCAGGCTTAATTTATTACGTACAAGAAATACAGATAAAGTTATAAATTGTTTGTCATGTTTTTAAAGTCTCTACGTCAAGTGTTTTACCAAAGATTTCTTTTCTGTCCTTTGTTTTATGACTGATAATTCAATTATTACAAATATAATTGAATTTTTTTTCTTTAGCATTGCGATGTTAAAACGGTAAAGTAACACAATTCTTTTCGGCTGACATCATTTTATTAGCGTTTTCTTTGTTTTGTTTTTTGTTTCTGTTTTTTTTTTTTTAATAATAAAAAAAGACAATATAAAAGACAATTTTAGCACCAACAAATAATGCTGCAATACAATTTTTGATAAATTTAAAGTTTGCTGTTTTCTAACAAAAGAATTGTTGTTGTAACCATTAACTCATCTTTATACGAAACACGGACATTTCAAATCAGAGCATTTTCAACCAGACTGACGCAGCTTAGCTTATTTACATTCCCAATACATTGGTCAAAGGAAGATCTGCAATCGTCAGGTATTTTCTTAGCTATCGTCTGATAAATCCAACCAATGAACCATACTCTACGAACCTGTTCGTGGTTCCCCTCTTTGTCTAATTGAGTCGTGAGATTCGATAAAAACACAAACACCGACAAAGTACTTCATTTGTTTCAGACCATCATGTGTCACATACAGATCTATGCTTTTCTCTCTCGCAGACCGCAGGCTGCAGAACGGCAAGGAGCAGCAGCAGACGCGGTGGATGTCCCTGTTGTGTAGAGGATGGTGCTGTTGATAACAGTCTGATCACTGGTGGTTGTGACATGAACACAACTGATGTCCAGAATCGACAGCGCTGGACGCTGTGCTGAAGGAAGAGTTGGGTTTTGTGTGGGTGTGTGTGAGACAGACAGACAGGCAGAAAAGGAATGAGACAGGGAGAGTTGGAGTGAGAGAGATAGATATATTGCAGAGGTAGGAAGAAATCAGAGAGGGAGAAAGAAAGGAGCAAAGAGGCGGTCAGGCAATGAAATAGATGTAAAGATGGGGAGAAATCAGAGAGAGAGAAAGAGAGAGAAAGAGGGGGGGGGGTAGACAGACAAAGACAAACAGATAGATTGATAGATTCAGAGAGAGAGAGAGAGAGAGAGAGAGAGAGAGAGAGAGAGAGAGAGAGAGAGGAAAGAGAAATATCTGATTATAATTAACACGGCAGTGTTAGCACCAAGTTTTAAAGTTGACGGTCACCGTATAGTTAGTGGTCCAACCCACCCATTAAAACAAGATATCAAGCACATGTGCTGTAATTTGTAAGACTTCCAGAACGCGCAAACCACACAAGCCAGAGAAACCCATCGAGGCGGCGGGAGGAACAAATTCATGCTAGTCTGGAGCTGGTTGAAGCTGGGCCAAATCTTGACACCCGTGTAGCATTTGGTCCCCTTCAATCAGTTGTAGTTAGCTGAACATGCTGCAACTCCAGGAGGTGAGACAAAGAGATCGACATCAACCTATATCAGTTTCCACCAGTGACCCTTGAAGTGCCGAGACGGTGATGAAAGCGTATCAAGACTGCCCATTGCTTGTCCGGGTTCGAAATTCACACTCGAAGGGTGTCATGTTGTCCACATACAATTTTAAGTGTTTCATGGACTAGAAGGGTGCCATGTTGTTTCTGATGGATTTTATGCTGTTTTAGTAGGACTCCGAGGGTGTTATCTTGTCTCAGTCAGAGCCTATAAATATCATGTTTTAGTCAGATTCTGAGGATGTCATTTCGTCTCAGTAAGAAGCGATAAATGTCATATTGTTCAAGTCAGGCTCCGAGGATGTTATCTTGCCTCAACCGGAAGCGATACATTTCATATCGTTTTCGTCCCACTCCGAGGGTGAAGTCTTATCTCAGTCAGAAGAGAGAAATGTCATGTTGTCTTAGTCAGACTCCAAGAGTGTTGTTTTCTGTCAGCCAGAAGCGATAAATGTCATGTTGTTTTAGTCAGACTCCAAGAGTGTTGTTTTCTGTCAGCCAGAAGCGATAAATGTCATGTTGTTTTAGTCAGACACAGAAGCTGTAATCTTGTCTCAGTCAGAAGCGATAAATGTCAAGTTGTTTTAGTCAGACGCTGATGGTGCTATCTTATCTCAACAGGTGCCATGTTGCCTCAGTCATACATTGAATGTGTTAACTTGTCCCAGTATAACATAAGTGTCATGCAGTCTTAGTAAATCAGATAGGTGCCATGGTGTTACAGTAAGATTAGAGAGGTATTATATTTTTCAGGTGTGTGTGTGTGTGTGTGTGTGGGGGGGGGGGGAACAGATATTCCTTGCAGTCTGTCGCACTGAAATACCATGTAGTTTCTGCCAGACGTAAAAGATTCCACTAAAATCGTTTCGTGTAGTGTGGCAGGTTGAAAACTAGTCCCTCGTATACCGCACATGAGGTGAACTGAAAACGAAGTAGTTATGTGGCCTGGACCAGACTGAAAGGGTATCGTGTTCTTCGGTCATAGGCAAACTTCAAAGATTTCATGCAGTTTCAGTCACACTTGAAAGGTGTCAGGAATATCAAAGAATCGAAACACTTTCATACATTTCATGCAGAGTCATTAATTTGGTGTCAGGTTATCTGTGTCGGACTCTACAGTGTGTCACGACGTCTTTGTAAAATCAGAAAGAAATGATGTGGTCTAGATCTAAGGTAAGCTCGGAAAGTACCTCAGTCAACTCTCAAACTCGAAGGATGTTCTTTCAGATGAGGTTTAACGTCCTATAAATTATCCCGAGGAATCTTGTACGGATGTCTTTTGCCGTGTGGGGATAACCCCGATGAAAACTGGTTATGTAGATTAAGCATGCAAAGCTGGTTTCTGCGTGCTATGGTTTGAGCTAGGCTGAATGGTTGGTGTCTTGTGATCTCGATCAGGGTGAATTTTTAACTCAATCTAAAAAACATAAAAAATCAAAAGCTAGGTTGAAAAAACAAAAGGGATCTTTTCAGCTTAAAAGATGCCGTGATTTGAATGAATTTCAGATGGTGACGTCCAGATAAAAGATGGCATGTTTGAGAAGATTTCAAGTTGTATCAATTCATCTACAGTAATATTGTCATCCTGCAGTATCTATCACGTTGAAAAGGTCGCATGAGGTCCCAAAGGCATTGTTAAATGAAGCCGTAAAGTTTCACAATTCAGACAAAGGAATATCAATATAGCGATGTCTTTCTCAGTTGACATTGTACGGAAAGGATGTCACGATTGTAAAATAAAAAGCTATAGTGATAAGATTGAGGTGCTGTATTAGTTACTGTGTTTGACTCGTACCTATCTTGCACAATCATGTCGAGAAACTTGTTACACAATGACAAGAGAGGCAATGATTTTTCCCTACATGCATCAACGTTGTGGCTGAGGGTAAACAAAAAAGTGACGGTTCTTTTGTAATTCCTTTTATTATTCATTGAACTAGTATTAGCTTTTCAAATTGTATAATAAACACAGACTGCTGTGAAGAAGAGTTGATAAATTATGTTATTTCAATAACGATTAGTTGTAAGTGATCAATTTAGTCACCTCAATAACGATCAGTTTTGTTCCTTAATTGCACACAAGACTATTTGATAAAGTCAGATAGTGGCATCGACGCCTTGCTAAGATTTCCTGTTTAAGATTACTTATGAATTTGTATGAAATGAAAAAAGCGTGGCCCAATACTGGTTTTCTTACGAACTAGATTGTCCCTGTCTCATCGAATATCTTCAAGCATACTATAGGTCCATCTTGGGTTGTCAATTTGACAGAATCAGAAGGCGAATGGCCTAAATGTAATATTTATGTGATAGTGTGTTTAGATCTGTAGTATTCTGAGACACGCCGTAACAAAGGATTTTTTTTAACCTGCACACCTAAAGTGAAATTAATGATACCAAGAGAATCACAGAACAGTTTTCAAAGTTTTGTACGCTCATATAGTACATTTTAGTTCGGTTTCCATGGTGTTTCTTTGACGATTATTGCTTCAAATAAGCGTTGTATATTCCACTGCTCTATCATTACTAGGGAGAGAGAGAGAGAGAGAGAGAGAGAGAGAGAGAGAGAGAGAGAGAGAGAGAGAGAGAGAGAGAGATCATAATGTATCGGCAAAAAAGTACATGTACTGTTTTTAAGACTTGTTTGTTAGGAAGCTCAATAAAGTTTATTATTTCCTTCTTCCAGCCCGTTTGCGTTACTTCACTTCGAGTGAGTAAGCTGCATACATGCTACACCCAGCATAAAAGAGCAGAGTTTCTATAGACCAATTGGCTAATTATAGTTAGGACAAAAACATAGTGTAGAGTCTTAAAGAATGCAATAGCATAAAGTTAGGCAGATACACGGAAAAAAGTGATTCCCACACCTATGCACGTTCATATGGGTACATTCCGTTGCACTATCATTACCAAGGGGAGGGGAAAAGAGAGAGAGAGGGAGAGAAAAATGGGGATGGAGAAAGGGCGGGGAAGAGAAAGAGAGATATAGCCATAGAGATAATAAGAGATATTGTATCGGCAAAGAAGTATTGGTTTATGACAGCTCAATAAAATTTACCTTTACCTTCTTCCAGCCTGTTTGTGTTCACTTAGAGCGAGTAAGCTACTTACACGCTACACATAGGATAAAAGAGCACAATCTGTACAAATCATTTGGACAGAAGTGAAGAAACTGGCCAGCGATAGGGGAAGATTGAAGAGATTTGTTAGTGGCATGTATGTATCCTGAGCAAGAATGAGAAAGGCTGTGATGATGATGACTTGGCTAATTGCATTTATAAATTATAAAGTCGACCCTAAAACAACGCAAGAAGTGTAGCATGAAATTAACCAGTTAAACGGAAAGAGGCAAAGGTAAACGAAATACTTGAAGATGGATTCTTATTACTGAGATAATCAAAATAAACATGAGCCCGTTAGTCAAAACCATAATATCCAAGACAAATCCAATTTAAAAAAAAAAAAAGAAATTAAAAATCTGAGACAAATAGGTGATAATGTGAGGGTTATTTCATTTAAAGAATGAAAGTGTTCATGCACAAACGAAAGAAGTTTCTGAAACAAAAATATGAAAGGAACAAATTAAGACAGAAAGGCAATTTACTAAGCTCAAGTCTGACTTATTCCTCTACAGGCAATCACTACAACGTTGGTAATTTGAAAAGGTAATAGTACCTGTATATTTTTTACTAGTCAAATAAAGAGGGATAATATCAAAGTGAAAACAGAGACAGTCATATTTGCTGGGCATTGAAACGTTTCTGTAAAGAAAGCGACGTGCCAAAGAAGGTAGCAAGATTGTAAGGGCTAAAATGACAATACTCTCAAAAGGTTTGTAGTAAAAACCTGCCGCATATTGAAATCTAGGCCATAGAGGGCAATAGTTTATATAGACTCATGCAACTTTGCAAGAGATTCTCATTATCAGAGCTCTAATATAGCAACATGCCTGACACAATTACTTATTACACTTTCCCTCTGTAAATCAAAATAGCACCAGAGTTTCTGAAAACCCTTTGTATTCGAAAAAGGAGTGTCTTCATATGAACGTCATCAGAGGCAATAGTTAAGAGTATGACCTCCATGACCTCAATTTCTCGGGCACAGCAATTTATTTAGTAAATTTTAAAAAGTTCTAATAATACTCATCATCTACACAGATTGCCAAGTTAGCAAGCCACTACAAGTCTTAAGAAAAGGCCTAAAACGCAAAGTTAATCATTAAATAGAACAGCGAGTTCATGTTCAATCTATATCACAGTAAATCTATGTCAGCTTGGCAAAACAGTAAATCTAAGTTCAGTCAATTTAACAGTAAATCTAAGTCGACCTACAAAATCAAAAGAGATGTAAACTGGCGAGACGGATGAAAGTGTTCTAGGAAAACAGCAGATCAATAATGTTAATTCAAAATGAAGTCAATTTCAAATGAATTGTTAAAACAAAATTATAGAGATGAATAACAAGGGCAATAACACAGGAAACACCAGGATTAACTCTTTGGATTGCTATAAAAGGGGAATAACCACAGTATCTAATAAATCTCCTTTTTTTCCCCATGTTTGAAATGCAGAAACTTAAGAGGTCGGAAACTATGAGAAAAGTTGGCCTCTGAGATTAAAAAAATTTGGGTAAAGGTAGAAGGTATTAAAAGTATTTGTAACATGAGGTAGAGAGGGCGAAACCATATTGTTTAATTTAAGGTTATGGCAGCTTTAGCTGTCATGTTTTTCCAGTGCCAGCAAACTCTTACACAAACAAGGGGAGCAAATTATTCATATTGTGATTTGGTGCGACATAATGACAAATGAACATGCAGCTACTCGCAAACAAAAAATCACACTCTGGAATTCACCCATTTCTATATCTTGTCACTTTTGATTATCCTCAATTGGAAAAATCTGAGTTCTTTAGTGTTTATTTGTGAGGCAGCTGAGGACTTTCAGTTGTAAGTCGCAACTACCTATTTCAAGTAACAGCGTTATAAAGAAAAAAAATCCAATTTGGTCTATGTGGAGTTATAGTCATAACTGCAATCTATAACATTTTTTCTTCATGCTCTGTGAATAAAATATTTAAAAACAACAGTTTAATGTATTTATTTTGCATTTTTGTGAGGCTACCTCTGACTGCATAAATACTAAAACATAAAATCTAGTGCGCATCCTCCGTTTCAACTGTTTCATCAGTTCTCAATTTGGAGCTAAATACGAACGTTCTACTCCCTTTAACTTGTCATCTGGCACAGAAAATATTCAAAAGCATTGTAAATTATGTATATATTTACCATGAGCGTATTATTTGTATTTACTTTAAAATAGACAGCTCAGCCTTTGTTTTGTCAAGGCGCTTGTGATTAGTTGTGAAGCTGAGAGCCACGGTGTGTGACGTATCTACATCTAGATACACTGTTCATAATGAGCCCTGCAGGATTCCTGCTCTATTAAATAGATTTAGTGCGTCAATGATGACAGTGCACTTGAACAGAACTAAGCAGATCATCTTCATGATAATTTTGGGACAGAACCCAGTGCTTCTGACTGTGACTTTGATGATACTGATACTAGTGATCTTGAAAAAGAAAGTGATTGCATTGAAAAGCAAACACCAAGACAGTGCTTACTCTGCGATTATTGACAATTTTTAATTAAAAGGCTATAAACCACTAAAAATGTAAGAAATAGACATATATATTGATCATTCACTCATTACATTATTGCACAATCATATTCCACTTGATTTGATGTGTTATTTGGTAAACAGAAGTCGTTTTGTGAGTGTACATGTAAAAAAATAATAAAAAAAAAAAAAAAACTTTTAGGGACATTTTCTCAAAAGTGGGTATCCGTAGGTATGAAACTTTGAAAGAGAATATCTCAGCTTCTAATAACAATTTTAAGAAGCTGTAAACGCCATTGTCTTTAGAAATGTTTGCTGTTTCAGAAAACTTCTGGCTTAAAATGTTTAACAAACGACTTAAAACAGAAAATCCCTAGCTCCCTCACATTTTTCCAAAACAGATCTACTTTCAGCACATAACCTCATGAATACTGTGTCTCACAAAGTGCTGAATATCCCAACAAAACTGTTGTTTAAAATTTATGTTAGTCAAAAGTCTTGTTACAACTGTAATATCCCTTTCATCACTTTGCTTTAGGGTGTTAGGTTACCAATTCAGAGTCCCAGGTGTAAAAAATTTAACTCTGTTATCTAAAAAAGCTAGAAAAGAGTGCTTCAGTTTCATGCGCCTTTACCTTGATGAAGAAAATAAAATAGAAGTGGATGAATTCAGTGCACTATAATTGGTAATTATAACTTGCAGCAAGTGCTAGTGAAGTCATTTTTGCTAGAAGCATCCAATAATTTTTTATATTTTCTGAATCGAAGACATTCTTGAGCTTTCTCAAAAAGTTAAGTTTTGCGAAAATCTACACAGCTGACATATCCTCACACTACTCTGCACTTGCTTCAAACTATAATTCTTTGTAAAAGGATTTAGACTCACCTCGGGTTCCCCCTCAGTGCAGCGTGATGCAGAGCATTGAAACCATTGTTGTTGGTGATGGTGATGTCGGCCACATGTTCCAGTAGGAGAGAGATCATGTCATCACGCTTTTTGCTAATGGCGTCGTGAAGAGCTGTGTCCCCCTCAGAGTCCTGTGTAGGGATATTGAGTGGGGGAGATCACTTACTGACATGACAAATTTATTTCCTGTGAACTAAAATAGCATACTAGCAAGTCTAATGGGACAGGGCAGAGCTGAAAAGATAATGCCTAAAAAATTCACTCGCTGTGCTAAGACACAAGCCATAGATAATTTAGTGAGATAAATCTCAGACAACACCAGAATCAGCATTGCTCTAATAACGTGTAGGTATAAATTGTACGTTAAAAGAAGATTATATAAGTAATCTTATACTTTCAGCCTAATAGGTGGTAGTCATTTTTTTCATTAACTACTTACGATTATCTCAACAAAGTCTTTTGACTTTGAATTTCATCACTTCTTTTAATACTCTATCATGCCCAATTCATTATAAAAAAAGTGGAGCATTTGTAGATGTAGGCTAACCTGCAGACTTGGATGGCTTCCTAGATCTAGCAGAGACCTGACCACACCAATATGACCTTTGTTGACCCCGATATGTAATGGTGTTTGCCTGCGTTTGTTACGAGCATTTAGGTCTGCGCCACCACGATGAAGGAGCTCAATCACAGCAGGTTCGTCACCAAATGCTGCATGATGCACAGCTCGATCACCATCCTTGTCCTGTAGATTTATATAAACGATCAGGCTTTTGATGAAAGAATTGTTGCGCATATTTCTTTAATCATAATAAATTCAATGCTTACACAATTTCAAAAAAACTATTTCCCCATTCTTTATTGGGTTTTTTATGGTGGTCTTTGAAAAAAGAAATGTTTTATGCCATACAGGCAAATTTCCAGGACAAAACAAAGAGTGTTTCATCTAAAGGTTTTTTTTTTTAATTCAGTATAACTTGGAAAGCATCATTTTTTATCCCAAAGGGAAATTAGCACTTATTTTTGTACAAATGTGCATTCTAAAACATTTTGCTATGCAAACCATAGAACTGATAAATTGATCCTTATTAGTATGGAGATAATACAAAGTGACAAAATTACCAGGTTTTAACTGTGTGAAATACTGATGCTGAGATTTGAAAAAAAAATACTGTTCTATTAGGTAGTTCCATGAGAACAGTTTTGATTGATGAATAAAACTCGACACAAAATGTTTAATTTTTAGTTATTCATTCATGGTCTGGCACAAAAAAGATTGAATCAGCTTGAGATATTAAAAAAAAAAGGGGGGGGTTGGCAACAAAGTTTGACAGAACCAGGTAATATTTTTAACAAATAAAACTTCCACTAAACACCAAATAAAATCTACTTGCATACCTAACACTCAATTCTGACTGTATTGCCCAACAGTTGTTCTGAATAACTCAAGAATCTCCACGTCAAAAATTATTCATAATTATAAAAAAGTAATAGATGCTGGAAAAAGCTGAAAAAAAATCAGAACCACATGTAAGTCACGTGATTTATTGCAACACATGATAACAAGAGCAAAGTATAAGAAAATAAAGCCAAGAAGAAACACATGTCCCTCAAAATCCTTAACTAGATCTCAGTTGTTTGAAGACAATGAATGTGATTTTTCATTACCCTCCAATTCAGATTCTCCATAGTTTGAAGGGTAACAAAATCTTATCATAGTAAGAGAGACAAATGTTACCTCTACTTCCATGTTGACGTCATGCTTGATAAGAACTTTGATCACTTCTATGTGGCCATTCTGTGACGCTGCTTGAAGTGCAGTGTGCCCAGCAAAAACACCATTCACCTGGTATTATAAGAGGAAAAATTAGTCTCGCAATTCAAATATGCACCTGTCAAAGAAGATAACTTGCTCCATTCCCATTATCTATCAAACATTTTAATCTCTCTTACAATACAAGGTAATCCAAGAAAACGATGGTTTTCAGTCTTATTGAAGGTTCTAGTAAGAGTAATCAGTTCTAGAAGGCAATCCACATATAATTTTTCTTTCAATTGAGATCAACTCCATTTGATCTTATAAAAAAATTTAAAAAATAAATAAATAAAACACAGGTTTAAGATCTCAAAATGCTTCATAACATACTTCAGCTTTCTTTTCAATCCCCTTTTTCAGACAGCATTCAACTGGTTACAATCTTTGGAGACCAAGGTATGTCTTAAAATAGATCTAAGAATAAGGAAAACTGACAAAACTATAAGAGCTTACATCTGACTCGGGTCTTTGCAAGATTTCATCAACTTTAACGCCATCACCGTTAGCCGAAGCCTTTACCAGCTCCTCATTGACATCACCAGAG
This sequence comes from Elysia crispata, assembly GCA_033675545.1. Lineage (NCBI taxonomy): Eukaryota > Metazoa > Mollusca > Gastropoda > Plakobranchidae > Elysia > Elysia crispata. The sequence goes on along the minus strand of JAWDGP010004902.1, from coordinate 227,874 downwards.
ACATGGGTCTCAAACAGCTTTTTCAGCAGAGCACTCAAGCGTTCTGTACAACAAGATTGGGATAAGTTTTACTACATCAATATTTATTTAAAGTCACCCCTTCCTTACAAATGAGAAAAGTAACCTATTAATACTTTGGACTAAACAAAAAATAGGTGTTAACATTTGTATTAGATCCACAAAAAGTAAATGATTTTAAAAAATAAGAAATAACTAGGAAAATAAGTCTCTCAATTTTTTTTCATTTTGACCATTTTACGACATATTTATAAGCTGAGAAAGACAGAATTCAAAGTGTGCCAATATTTTTTTTAAAGGGCTTAGCACCATATTAGTCTGAGCCCATAATTTAAGCTTCAACAAACTAGTCATATTGTACTCATTGAACAAAGGTACACAGTTTAAACGCAAAAAAGCCTCCTGTTATGAGCAATCTTCTAAACAGCAAATCAAGGACTATGAATTACCCCCAGATGAGCATCCAATTGCTGCACCATCAGCTGACGCTACTTTGGTGACAGCCAGCGGGTTGTATGTCCAAGATGTCCCGCAAACTTCCACTTTAAGATCATTGTCGTGATAAATCTGCTGTACTCTTCCAATCTTGCCCAAAGTCTGAGGAAGTAAGAGAATGAAAGTCAGTAAGCTTGTAAAAGATCTCAAGCTGATCTTCCATACGCCAAATTTGTAAAGAAACTTTATCAAGATAAGCATACGATCCGTCCCTGTAAAGAGGCATCCAAAACTTCATTCCGAGTTACATGACAGAACTGGAGAGGTTATTACCCTGCGTCGAAAAGAGGCATACATGGAAAAATGACTGACCTGCAAATATACAAGAATTAGTGCCCACAAACTACTAGCTCAAGAAAAGATACAGCCTTTAGTGGTAGTTCTTAGTTCTTAATTGTTATAAATCTGCCGAGTTCCTTTCAAAATCCCATCGATAAAGTTAACGCACTGGGAAAGGTAAAAAACTGTAAAGATAAACTGTCCACACTACTATCATTTATGATCCCACATTTTCTTGTTTCATAAAACTCTCTACCTCATTAAACCACTGATGATCTCATTTCCAGGCCTCCTTGATTTCCTTTTTTTTTTGTTTTAATATTCTGGAAACCAATCTTTCTAAATTTTATCCTTTTCATGGTAGGGACAAGAATATTGCTCCATTAGACTAAATAAGCTCTAAGAAAATACCTAAATTTCATCAGAGCTACCAAATCAAAATTAACAGTGCAAATTTATCTCAATCTCAATTCAGTTTTCCTCGAGCACTCATTTTCTTAATATTAATTAAAGATTTATTTTTTCCTTCATAAAATTAAGTGTAATTTTAAACAAGTATCAAATATTTTTTTTAATTTGTTAAAAAGATCAAGATCATATTCCTTTTTTTTTTCAAATATTTTGCATGCATCAAGTTTATTGTAAGGAGTGCCAGCAGTACTTTTTCAGTATAATATCAATCTAATTTCTGATCAAAGCTGTTATAGAAACTTCTAGTGTGAATGTCCTCCTCAGTACTTGTGAGTTCAATGAGAAAGTCAGTTTATTATTGGCCTATTTTGCACACACATAACTCTTTCAATTTGCCTATCAATTCTCACAAATTTGATGTACAAATATATTGCATATGTCATTGTCATAAATTCAAAATAATCTAACCTACTCAACATGTAAAATGAACATCTTTTAAACTCTATCCTCATGTGCAAGCACATCAAATGGTACAAAAGAACAACAAAGAAACATACTGGAATCATAGCCTCAGCCCATTCCCCATGGCCTCTTTGTAGGACTTTGATCCTTTCAGTGTCACTGCAGATCTGAACCAAATCCCCAACAGCGAACTGAGCTGCAGCGCTGGCATCACTGGCGATGGAGGTTGAGCTGCTTGCTGTGCTCACTTTAGTCAATACGGCTGGGTTGAATGTCCACCTGCACGAAATAGAATGGGGTATTGCCAAAATCTCAAGAAAGGGAATACCTTTACCTTAAATCTGAGGCTTTAATAATGATACAAATAAGAATAATAACAACAAAAACAACAACAAAGGCCAAGATAGTCGTTCTTCAACACTCTAATTTGTTAGATGAATTTGCCTGTAAGTGAAAAGATGTAGAGTCTTGATTATGCAGTTAGCAGAGAAAAACAATAACTTTATTTAGTCCTTTTAAAATATTTTTTTTTAAAAGTGTTCCTTCCAGTGCTTAAAATTAAAAAAATTGTGGCCTGGAACAGGCATAGTTGGAAAGCTTTTTTTTTCATGCTGCATTAACGTCACTTTTGTTTCTTGTAAAATAATAAACAAAAGCTTGAAAATGTGTTGCTTTAAATTGTACTACTAGGTTGTTTCCACTAGCCACTTTTCCAATGTTATTATTTATTCAGTTTGATGTCTCTGGCCATTTAAATGAGCGCTGAAAGCGTGGCATAAAGCCATCTTGACTTAAATGACAAGCCATCACCAACTTTTTCCTTTTTTTATTACAAATAAAAAAAAAAAAGAACCAACAACAGGAACATTCTTGGTATATAATCATAACACTAATACGAATAAAAACTTTCAGTCAGCAAAAGATAACACATATAAAACACTCAGTGTCATTTCTCTTTCTGTGTGTGTGTGTATCTTTCAAGACAGCCCTTTGACAAAACAGCCAATAATCTGTCAATATCAAAATCTTTCTCCTGCATTCAACCAATCACGGAGAACTACCTTGTGCAGCATTAGGCTGTAAAAGATTGATAGCTGACAGAATCTTCCCCTCCACCTTTTCCTTGCTGGTCTCTTTCTTTCATAGACCCATTAAGCATCAGTGATAATAATTATATCCAATAGTCTGTCAAATTTCACAAAGTGGTAAACTATTATTCTTACCACCATTATTATTATTTCATGGGGAACACAGTTTTTGTAAATGGGTTATCAGATTCGATATGCAAACCCATCTGTAAATGATATTTATATCAAAAAAAATCTTAGAGGAACCTTTCAAAATTTTCTTTAATTATCAAAGCTTCAAATATTTGAATATCATTTGCATTTGGTCTTGAAAGCTGAAATGAAACAACTGAAAGGAAGGGTACATTTGAATGGTCTCATTTATAGGGTTTCCCACATATTGTAGCTCAAGTAATGTTTCCCTTATTTATATACCCTTATCAACCAACGGGAATTCCATTTAAAGCATTGAGAGTTAAAGTAACATTCAACAATAAATTCATGATGATTTTTAAGTCAGCTCACCTATTTCCACTGGGATAAGACACCACAATGTCATGATCTTCATCAATTCCAACAACAGTTCCGGTTGTGCCAAGACACTGAAGAGTTGGAACAGAAATATTACATTTTGATTTAAAATAAAAGATATCTCAAAGTTTAAAAAAAAAAAAAAGGCATCAGGACATATTTTATACAAAAAGTAACCGTAATCAGTTAAAATCAGTGTAACTTCATTTCAAAATTTCTGTGCTGGCTAACTTTTAACCTAATTTCTTGGCTGGCATGAAGTCAAATCAAGTCTTTATAAAATAAAATAATTGTCAAATAACATTTTTCAGAAACATGTGATAGATTCCTATAGTTTCTATGAAGTCGGCCATAATTTTAAGGAATTCTGCGATGCAGTAGATATTGAATTAAATTCAAATAACACTTTTATAAATAATAGCTGATACACTTATTAGCATGTCAAGTTATGTTTCCCTAACGGACAATCTGCATTGTAAGCTTTGATGCCTTCTTCTAAACTAAGTTCTTCACAAAATACCAAGAATTAAATATACTTTTGTATCCTTCTCACTTTTAACTAATTGCCTAAGCCCAGATCTAAATCTAGACCAGTTAAAGGTGGTGACTTGGTTTTTGTTTTAAAAAAAAAATCAATTAATTTTTATTTATCAGAATTAAGACATTGCCTTTTTCTCTCTAAAAATCAAATAAATTAATCAATTTTCTGTCAATATAATGTAAGCACATGATGATTCCATAGTAATAAAAAAAAAGCACAGAAAGGACCAAGGCTGAAGAGTTTATCAACCAATAAAGAGACTTTTTAAACCCAATTCTGATAATGTCCTGTGGTTGATTCTCACCTCAAACATGCCATCAGTCCAGCCTCCATGGCCATGCTGCAGTGACTGGACAATCTCTAGGTCCAGGTCAACATTCACTTGGTCACCAATAGCCAGACCACATGGACCAGAGCGAGATCCAGGCCCTTGCTCACCTGCAAAGAAAAAAATCCCCATCCCATTTCTGTCAGCTACTTAAAAACACATGCAGTACTAAAGATTGCTGTAAGGGGAGGGGCAAGTCATAATAATCTCTTTTTGCAAGTGTTTCATTTCTTATGCTGACATGCTGCAGCTTTCTAGATTTTATTTAAATGAGCCTCAGGATAGGAAAAAGCCTACATAATCTAGTTTAAATCTGGAATTACACAGTTGTAAATAAATTTGCCCTGCAATAGAAACAAAAAAAATATGCATGAACTAGGTCCAATCTGGACCTCCATTGGTGAAAATATCATTTCCTCAGCAAGAGTAACAAACAAATAAGGATGTTATCAACTAAGAATGTCTTCAATTTTTCTCTACTGCGTATGTTTCCACATTCATAATTCACTCACATCAACTCTGCATTTTCAATAACTGCCTCAAAATGCCACTAGCATGCTGAGAGAAAAATTTATCACTTTCATATTTACCTTTTTTAAGAACTTCATACACATTTTTTTTGGACAAGCAAGAGTACCTACCCAATAGAGGTAAGTGATCTCGGTAAAATGATCCACCTTTGGCATCGTTCATCACTTTAAGGTCAGCCTGAAATTTATACATTCAATATTTATCAATCTTTGGGGAGTGTATTTCCCTTAGTCACTATGAAAGTCAGTAGAAAATTTAAGTCAGTAAAAAAATTTTTTTTGACCAAAAAGTTCTTAGACAAATGAAGTAAATTACAAAGAATATTATAGATCTAACACAAAAACAATTCAAAGCTTTTCAATTTTCAGAGCGTAACTTAAGTAGAAACTTAGAAGCAGAAAAACAAATGGGTGTCATGTTACAACCAAAAAAAAATGTCAAAGATATTGAGAACACTTTTTAATATCATTCAAATTGCACATGTAATTCACAAACGATAAGTCGTCACTCTGATTCAGAAGATATACAAAAAAAAAAAAAAATTAAAAAAACTCACCATTCCTTCAAAGCCAACACGGTAAAGATTTTTGGCCCCATTATCCCACAGCACATGGGCAGCACTACGTGGACTTGCTGCACTCCAGTCCTGGTAAAATATCAAATCACTTTAAAATAAAAAGTCATTCATAAATTTGAGAAATTTAAGCTTTGAAAAAAAAATTTTTTTTTCTAATCCTACCATGTATCTATAGTCAGAGCTTATTATCTTTTCCTTCAGCAGGTGTTACACATCAGATTAATAAAAATACCAATATGAGAGCTACACAGAGGGTAGCATTCCGCAAAAATTATGAACTACCTTCAACCTAGTTCCTATAGCACAGACAACACCCTTACAAAAAAGTTTCAACTAGATACTCTAAGTATTTTATTAATATTCACAACAAAATTCTGAAGAGGCACCAATCATGCAAGGACATATAAATCACCTGAGAAAACAAATTTCCATTGGCATATTCTTTCTGAATTAAACATTTATTCATTCAAAAAATAAATAAATAAATAATAAAATAAAAAAAATGAAACATAGTATTAGTGCACCTCCATAAAAGTAACTACACACTTCATTTGTCATTATTTCTATCACAATTTCTAAATAACGAAAATTGTATTTTTTTTCTTTCGAGTAACTTTATATTTGCACTATTGAAATGGATGACTGAACAGTAGCCACAAGGTAATGGGGAATTCAGAGGTTTAAGATATAGGTGAGGTAGGAGCTGACACCATGACTTGGTGCAGGGAGTCATATGGAAACAAAACACAAGTTTAAAAGCAGCTAGTGATCAGGTTCGGAGTGCTTATTCTTCCATATGTATTGGAAAAACTTCCTGAAAATAAGAGGCAATGAGAACATGATATGCATAATGCTTTTGAAAGAAGCTGTATTCGTTGCAATGCTGACCTGTATTTCTGTAACTTTTCCACGGCGGCCATTTCCTCCATCTTGATCTTCCCACTGCCAATCCACACCACGCACCACTCTTGCCCCTGGATAAATCCCTCTTGCAGTTATCTTCTTGCTCTTTCTCCGAGGTTCTAGCAACATTCTGTGAAAGGTGGAATTAAAATTGAAAATGGTATTTTCTAGTTGAGTTACATTTGACTCAAAATTTATTTTGCATGTCAGGTTGCTTTTTTTCCTTTTCACAAAAACAAAAAAAACCTACCGATCTAATTCTTCATCATTCTTTGGAAATAAGAGAAATACTTTATTGATCATATTATAATATAAAGGTCTATTTTACAGCCTCATCACCTTTTTGGTCATGGTCCCCTTGCTGATGCTAACAATGTACCACCATGTGCTGGACAAGAGACATCTGTTCCAATGCATATTAGCCTTGAGTTTAAAGAATGCATTAAGTGTTTGCAGCACATTGACCGTAAGGTTAAAAGACGATATATATGTATATGTGTATATATATATATATATATACGTGTTGCATCCTAGCAAATGCAAAAGAAAGTCAAGCATGGATTTCTCAAATTCTTTCCAGATTTTCCTCTTCCTTATAGTCACCAGTGATTAGAATAAATGTAAAATCTTTAAAACTCTAGGTCTTTCTTTGATATTAAGGCTTTTCATATATTTCTAAACATATTTCTCAATTCCCAAGGAAAAAAAAAAGGTTTGAAAGATTTGCCCTAAAACAGTAAAAGGGCTAACCTCCACCAACTTCTCCTAATTCTTGTTCCTATTCCTCCCTCCCATGTTACTTCCTCCACCCATTAGAAAGATCTGATAACTTGATTGTTTTTTGTATAGAGGAAGTTGTTTGATGATTAAGGATTAAATTTAAAACACAACAATCGTTTGATAAAATCATAATGATAATAGTGATGCAAAGAAAAATCACGCAGATAAACATATATGATTTGACAAATCACTCATTTCAAGAAATCCATGTTCAACTTATCATTTAATTGATCTTGTGATTAGCAAAGAACTAAAAAACACTGTTTCAAGACTTGAAAAACAAATAAATGCAAAAATCTTGTGCTGTATACCTCTCATTGCCAGGTGTTGTGATTCTATAAAACCGATGTCTGAGATTGTGTTTGTCTCCATGATAGCAGATAGAGCAAAGGTCGTAGTTGGCGCACTCCGCACATTTCCATCTGATCCCAAATATTGGCTGCTGACGACATGTGTCACACATGGTTCCATCATGTTTTATACCTGGAACGAAAATGTTTAAATCACTTTGATAGTCAATGTTAAGATCATGGTTATGCACGATCTTTGTTTTATACTGGTTTCATTTATGATATCATGCTTTTCCTAATCACATAATTTAAGACTTTAATTTTATCATTTTTAGTCACAAATAATAATTCAAACAAACACTGTTGATGGCCAAAATACTTTGTGAGTTTTCAAGATTAAATGAAAAAAAAAAAAGCACTTTCAAACAAAGGCATTTAGACGGAATAGATTTTCGATAAAGCCTTAAAATCAACAGGTCCTTGTTTGAAAATAAGTGCAGACTTCGGTTTTAAAATATCATTCAGCTGTCGTAAATGACAAGTCAGAAATTGACTCATACATATGTGTCTATTTTGGCTGAAGATTACTAGCAACGGTGATATTTTAAGATTTTAAGGAAAATAATTGTGATGATTTCAAATTACTCCAGAGTAATGTTACTTATATTTCTTTATTTTACACAATGAAATGAAAGAACGTGGATTAAAAACTTTTACTTTTTTATCAGGTAGTGCAGCTAGTAACTAGATCTAAATGGCATTTTAAAAAATGACAATCCTGTTAGTGTTACTCATTCCACTTAATTGTCTTCTAACAAATGACCAACCTGTAGGTGTTACTTTTTCATCTCATATTAAATATATTAGAACAAAAAATCACAGATTAAGCTGTTATTTATTACTTATGATATTAATACAGCTAAGAACAATTTTATTTATAATCCATAATTTTGAATACAGAGAAAATGTATTGTGAATTGAAGAATGAGAATAATTCATGAAATAATCACCTGTTGGTGCACTGTCCATGACACGTAGATCATATGCTCCAGCACATCGATAATTGGCAGCTGTTCCATTATCCCAAACCACAACCACTTCCTCAGGAGATTCAAAATTACGCACAGTTCCAATGTGTCCTTCTCCTCCATCCTGCTTTCCCCATTTCCAATCTGGTCCTCTGACAACCCGCGCTCCTACTCCTTCCATGACATTAATTCTGACACTACGGGTGTTTGTATTGCTGCTGCTAGCAGCAGTGCTTATGGTAGCACCTGATTCCATAGCCAATGACATCCCTGGCTCAGACCTTAAACTTTCTGACCTATTCATTTTTTCACGTTTACTGACAATGACAGATAGGTTTTACTTTTTTTTTCTACAGTTCTTCACAAAATGGCTCGGGAAAGATTGTGAATTTCATCTAGATCTGCACAATATATATAGATCTATGTAACATATAAAGAGATAAAGACAAGAATCTTGATTAGCTGTTCACAAGACGAGTTGAATACATGTTTTAGTCTTGATTAAAAAAAATCTTTAGACCTGGATGTCTAGGAAAGTGACATCCTAGATCTAGAACTCGAATAGATCAAGAAATTCGATCCATTCAAAGTTTTGTGAAAGGATCCCAGTGAGACTTGAATTTCCGTCAATAAAATTCTAAGATCTTTCCTGTCCTGTTTTGTTTACATCCAAATCATTACTTTGACAGAGTCAAAACAAAATCAAGATTAGAGCCTTAGATTTATGTACCGAGACTTGATGAGACAAGGGACATATGCAGTTGACTGTAATATCTATATTGCATCTAGACTAAAACGGTTGGTCACCGTTCATGTTATCCTAATGCACATGCACATAGATCTCTAGAGGATATAAAGTAGGCTGCTTCGGTAAAAGATCTCGGACTCTCGGTACACTTTTTTTTCTTTTTTTCGTTTTCAGTGACTTCCTTCTCCAAGTTCTTAGTTTACCCAAAAAAACAAAAATTTCAAAATTTAATATCGGAGAAGTTGACGAACTGCGAGACCTCTATAAACTCAAGATTTATAAGGAGGCATGTCTATGGGTCGAGTGGAGGCTTGAAAAGTATAAGATTTCAGAAATCACCTTGATCTAGATCTAGATCCAGATCTATATCGAGTGAATCATAAGTGAATTAAATCTATCTTTATCCCCGTACAAAACTGTGAGAGATTCTTAGGAAACTTTAAACTGTTTAAGCTGTTTCAATTTTGATACTTCTAAAATCGTATCTTCTAAGTTCCAGATCTATTACTAAATTTCCGATCTAAAATGAGATAGATTTAGATCTAGATATAGATAAATACTATAATGTTATAGGGAAGAGTTCCTTTTAGGTACGGACGGTTTTTTACATAGAAGAAACAGTAGCAACCCGGAATAAGTTAGATAAGAGACAGAGCTGAAATAAATTAATTTTTCATCTTTGTGTAACCCCAAGCAAAAACGAAGCCCAATCTTTTTCTATGGCCCCGATCAAACAAAGCCCTCTTTCGTGTGTAAATTAGTTAGTACCCAAAAGGAACATCTTTATCTTGATGTCTTTTTAAGCATTGCAGTTTAAATAAAAAAAAATGTATCTATAGGCATTTCATAGAAGAAGAAAATGGTTGGGGATAGTTTTTATGAAGGGGATTCATTTGAAATTGATTCAACTGTAGTAGTAGAAGACAATTTTTTTTTCGGTAAAATTTCAGATATCAGCCCACCTCACATCGGGCTTCACAATTGAATTTTTCCCGCCGAAATCGAAACTTATAGTTTAATGGGATTTTAGAGCAACACAAAAATGCATATATATATCTTGAAAGGAATTTATTTGTGACGAATAAAACCTTCATATTCGTGTGTAGCATATCAAATTCATTTCAAAAAATACAATTTTATAGCTTAGAGTGAGTCAATATCTGCAATATATTTTTTTCATGCTCCTCTAGCATTGGGAACTACCACTTTCTCAAAGTTTCATTGGAAACATATTAAGCACTGATCAGTGACTTCAGGTAGCAACAGATATACATACAAAAATGCCTGTCTTTCCTCACATTTTATAAAGCTCTTGATCCCACATCAGCATCCAAAGGAAGAAAAAGTGCCAGATTTTTACTGCCTGATATCTTAGCAAAGCTATGATTCCTAAGTGTTAGAATTTATACAAAATGACTCTTGAAAAAATAAAAGCCTAATATTCTTAAACTCATCTTGGTGTGTCAAGGCCTACCACCTACTGATTGGCTCATAGCAGCAGTTGGACTTTTCTCATGATTTAAGCCTGCATTTTGGTGAAGAAAAGGGAGCTTGTTGAAGTAGAATTAAGACACCTTAGCAGGCGGAAAACAAATATAGTATTACTCTAGAACATCCATAGTAAACAGTCTTTTTCAGGATGGCCTGAATGAAGCCTCTAACAAAAAATTTAAACTTTAGGTTTCAATTAATAGCATCAGCCTTCAATAAGTCACTTGTCTTTTTCAAATCATGCAAAGTAACTTGAAAATTAAAAAGAACATGAAAGATTTAGGGTTCCTTTTTCTTCCACTCTTTCTCATTATATGTTCTTCTAATTTGAATTTCTGTTAATTCAAAGTCAACATTTATTCCCAAACTATGAAATAACCAGACATGACTCCATGCATCCATTTTGGGGGGCATTCAGATGGTTAATATAACCTTGAGCTCTTAAAGTGGAATGCGATAAATAAATTGCATTTGCATTAATTAGACAGCAAGTCCGTTCCATTTAGTGTAAATTTGTAACAACTAACTAATGATAGGCATAGTTAGATTTGCATCCTTAGGGACGAGTTTATGATTTCCTGATACACCAACTTTACAATAGTAATCTGAAAAATTATTCATTTATCTAGTTTTCATTTCAATCATATTATTTTTGAAAGGTTTTATTTGACTTATATTATATTTACATGTACTTATAAATGGCTTTATTTGGTTGCCTGTTAGGAATGTGATTTATGAAGAGTTTAAATTAAATTTTTTCAATTTCAGATGAAAAGATGAAGACAAGATACAAGAAAGCCAAAAGAATATTGACATTTTACTATAACCATTTTGGGTTGAAACCACCGTATGTTGTCTTGGTAAGGTATTTGGATTTGAAAAAGAAGATATCTTTTGAATATTGTTGTTTAGATTATAATTTGAATTGATCTCATTTGATAAACAAATATATTTTTTTAACCACATTTTTTGACATTTTAGATTTAGTTATAAAACATAGAGCTACGTTAATTTGGTGCTCTGTCTTATTAATGCACCAGTTATCATACCTACATTTTAAACAAACTTTTGAGGCCTGTTTAACATGTCTTCCTATTATTCATTCTTCAGACATGCTACCACTTTAGTTTATATACGAAAATGTTTTATCATATTCCTAATTTTTTTAGACATGGAATTAGAAAGCCATGGAAGGCCATGCTTTTGAAGAACTGGTTACATAAGAAACTGAGGAAGTTTCTAAAGATTAACTTCCTACCCATTTTTTTCATAGTCTTATGGAGAGCTGCCACAGACCATGCAAAAATATCTTGTAGATAGGTTCAATTTTTGTTAAGGCACTGCAGCAATGTATTGCAGAACTTGAGGGCTTAAAAAAACTCAAAAATTTAATGATTATGAAGGATGAAGTCAAATCTTTTCTGTCAAGAAATTGGCTTTCCTCTTTAACACTATTTTCCTACATGAACGCAGATATATCTAAACAACTTGATTTAGCTCTCTCACAGTCTATTGATGGACAGATGCAAAGATGTTGTAAGCAACCTGTGGAGCAGTATGATGTTTTTTAATTCAAAGTAGAACTTAGCAGTATTCAGGCAATGTAGCAACTTTTTTTACCCACTAATTATCTCAACAAAGGGGAGGGAGGGTAGAAACAAAAGTAGGTCTATCTCAAATAAATCCTTGCCCTACCCAGCAAGCAGCTCTCCCATTAGAAACAATAGAAATTTGAAAATTTGTTAAGATATAGAATATATGCAGTGGAATCCGCTTAAAATCAACACCTTGGGACCAAAAAAGAGTGCAGACTTTAAGCAAGGTTGACTTTATTCATTTTCAGGAAACAGTCCAAAAATTCAAGCTATAAAAAACAGGTTATGTCCCTTTCATTACTTATGATAGTGGTCTCTTTTCACAGTGTCTCCTTTTTCGTTACTTATCTATTAGTTATTGAAGCAAAGAGAAAACCACACTAAGTGTGAAAAGAGTTTTATTTGAACAACTTGATGTACTACACACGAAAAAACACAAAATATGAGTACATACCTACAATTCTTGCTTTTTTTTATCAGCTTTACCCGTTTTCAGTATGGGCTTAGGAACATTATTATTTTCGTTTTGTTTTCAAAAGAAAAAAATAATGACCTCATCAAAAAAAATTGTTAAGCATTATTGAAGGCTCTGAAAAGGTGTTATCTGTTTAGGCTAGCAGTGGCGGGGAGAAAACAATGCACTGGTTGCCACAAATGATGGGAGCCAATGATAAGTGAGGTTTAGATCTAGACACACTCAGCCTCCATCCCGCCCACGCCCTATGCACCTTCTTTGTTACTGTCACAAACGCGCAAGACCACACTACTTATTTAGGCCTTGATAAGCATACCAGAGTATTGATACACTGTGACTTACTGACTATATTGTGTTTTCAAAGAGCTTTATCCTGCCCAAGCATCCTTATGCATCCCCACTCTTATGGGTTTCACCTTTTCCCATCCACCATTTGGTGTTGACTTTAAGCGAAAGCTGACTTTATCAGAAAATCAGGTACTTAAACAAAGAAGGAAGAAAACAGGATTGCAGTGTGGTGTTCACTTCAAGCGGATTCCACTGTATGTAACAAATAATGGAACAAGTCAGAATTTTCACAGTTATTGGTCTGTTGTGAAAGTGTGTTTGCTGCCTTTTATGAATTTGAAACTTATTGTATCAAGGTGTATTTCATTTTTGTAGCAAAATAACAAAAGGAACGAAGTACATGTAGTGGCATTCAAACTGCAGTAGGCTTTAACTCAAATCCAGACTGGGCTAGTTCTACTCGCATTCTCTTGGACTCCTTGTTTATGCACTCTTTTAGATTGAGAAGTTTGCAAGAGATCAAGGATTGCTTGTTAAAAAAGAAACAGTGCTTCTTTTAAGAAGCAAATAAAGCCTTGGATTCTAAATGGGAAAAAGCTTAGAGAGAGAAAGAGGACAGAACAAAAAGTCCTCAAATTTTCTATGTAATAGAGGGAAAAAAAGAAAGAGCAGGCTGCAGATGTTTGGGACTATCAACCTTTAAAAGGGGAAAGTGTGAATCAAATTTGGTTAGGATGCATTTTTAATTTTTATGTTCATAGTTTGTGCAATGTAAAGTGAAAGACTTTAGACACTTCTATGACGCAAAAAGTTAAAATGAAGGAAATTATATCACTTTTTTATAACATTGTTGCAAAAGTCCTGGAGATGTTAATGTAACTATCTGGATTGCACTGTTCTCGAAAAAGTAATTGTTATTTTTGTACCAAATGTTTTTTGCAGATATGTGGCACATTTTGCAAACAAGCGCTAACAGATAAAATAAACATTGCTGAGCAGCTCCCTAAGTATCTCAGCGGAGAGGTTCAGCTCTTCACCACAAAATGTGCTGTTAAAGAATGTGAATTGGGAGGTAGTCAAAATAAAATAGTTTAAATAGAGTTCAATTTAGAATGCCGTTGATTTATTTCAATATATATTTATGAAAATGTGATCTATATTATACATATATAATATAGATCACATTTTTTTTTTAATTTTACTTTTCATCCAGAATGGATGAATGTATATTTAGTATGTTTCTGAAAACTTTTTTAGCTGTGAAAAAAAACAATGTTTTTTTTTCTGTTTTTGTTTTTATTAACATTTCTGCTGATGATTCAGTGAAGAGGTCATTGCTGTCCAGTTCTTGAAGTTAGAACCATTTGATTTTTTTTTGCAAATGTACTCCAGTTAACTTAATCAACTAGAAGATACAACTTAACATTAAGATTTCATTGTAGTGGTATTGATATTAATTGTGCTTCAGATACAAATTACACTCCTAAATTTATGTAAACAATGTATAAATATCACTCAAGCTACTTATTTTCTTTTTGATTAAAACCAGTCTTTTACATATATGTCCAAACCATCATTTCTCTTCAAGAGACACCTTTGACCATTTAGTTAAGAGGCTTTTTTGATATAAGTGAACTGGTGACATTTTTTTGATAGGATTGGCATACTATAAAGTAGATAAATTCTTATGTACCAAAGCAGTCCTTTTAAAATTCATACTCTTGTTGTTCAGTATATACATTTAAATCTTAATTAAATTTCATAAGCATGAAATGAAAGCTATTTCTATCCTTTGAAACAAGTTACAGGTTACTTTAAGTAAAGTGTGCTGGACTTATCTGTGTATTTTTATCTTCAGGCTCTTTGTTGTATGGTCCATTCAAAGTTCTGTCCCAGTATGATATCTTGGACTGCCCACATTCTTGGTTCAAGGGGAGCACAAAATGTATGCGGAAAATGGCAGTTCGAGAAAGGGGCAAAATCATCCTTGCAACACAAGTAAATCAACAGATTCTTGTATATTTCTTTATGTTTGACCTTACTTTTCCATGCACCTCCTGAAATTTTGCTATGTATATTAGAAAAAAGGATGATACAAGTCAATTTTTTATGATTATTTTTTCATAAGGTCATCTGATAAAATAATTTCAGAGAAGTGGCAATCGAAGGATACAATTTTAACATACTTATCAAGATTTTAGTTACAATTTTTGTTTTGTGTTTGTTTGTTTTTTTTATGTTTTTTTTTAATCATGACTGAATTTTATTTTCTTACAGAAACCATGAATGCTGAATGATCATGTTTCAAAATTACCAAAGAGTTTGAAAGAGCTGCAAGAAAAGATATGTACATTTTTAATTATGAATCCTTGTTATTTTTTTCACAGGATGAAGAATTAGCCTCCAGTGTTAGAGAGCACAATGTCCCACTTCTCCATATTTCTCATAATTCTATCAACTTGGAGGCACCTTCAAGTGCTGCTAAAGACTTTGCTGTGGACAAAACTTCACAAAAGTTGACCTTGTCCAAGAAACAAGAAGTGACCATAGCAAAACTGAAAGAAGAGATGGGATTACCAACAGAGGTTGGCATGAAAAAAAAGAAAAAGAAAAGAGGTGTAAATCCATTGTCATGCAAGAAGAAAAAGACTGTAATGAATGGCGTAGCTAATGGAGGTGTGGAGACGACTTCAAAAAAGTCAAGGAAAAAGAGAAAAAAAGTGAAAATACCTGCACATGTCAAAGATGCTTTATTAAAATCTTGATATTTATACATGTACTAACTTGCTTGGTTTTCTTCTGTTTGATTTTTTTTTTTGTATGTTTTTTTTTGTTTTTTCAACCAAGTTGTGTCAAACTTATCTATGATTCTTGTTTTTAAAAAATGAGGTTTCTAGAGACAAAAACTATTTTGTGAATTACATGTATCAATGATTAGTTATTTCTGAGCCACATTTTATGGTATGCAGAAAAAAACTAAAATAGTACATCTCGGACTCAACGAACTGGTTCGTTCGGTCATTTTTAAAAGTCCGTTGAATGCAAGGTTTGTTGGAGCCTTGACATAAGGCATCACAAGGGAAGTAACCGACCAAAGTTAAATTACTACATAAATATCTCCCTTGTTTTTATCAACTAACCACATGTCTATAAAGCCACTCTTCACCCTTCAAATCATTGCCCAAGTTACCACGCTTTGGCTCTTTGATCCTGCATCATGATCTCCCCATGCACTGGCTGCCGCTCCCTGCCCTCTTCACCCTCTCTTTTTATTATCTTCTCTTTGCATGTCAATACTTTGCTCTCCTCTACCTCTAGTATTGCTATGGCATAATATACTAGCCTATACCCTAGGTGCCCAACAACTATAAATTTCAAGCATTTATTATCAGCCTACTGGGGACCTTTTGATCGAATTTCAACTACATAGTTTCTAAGTAGAAAAGCATTCTATAGTGGATTTGCCAATACTTGTAGTTGGTTGATTCCAAGGATGGATCTGAGATTAGTTCTTTTGATGCAAGGTATTTTAATTTAAGAGAGTCAAAGAAGGGAAAAAACGGATATATGTTTTTTCTCTGTTCGTTGAATTCAAGGTAATCTTTGAATCCGAGTTTGTTGGATTCGAGGTGTACTCTAATAAAGTGAAAGCATTGTTAGAGATGTAAAACCAAAATCGAAATGAATAATCAAGATTCTTTTTCTGTATAAACTAGTAATCCTGCATAATCCAAAATCTTACGTTCCTAGATTATTGATTTAGCAGTGTTTCACTGCAAATGCTGTTCTCTTTTTAAAAAAAATTGTCTACATTTTGTTCTGCCTACTGATCTGATCTATGAAAATTGAAAAAGTTTGCTGAGTGCTAAGTGTGATTCTGATTGTTAGAAAATCTATGCAAAGTTTTAGATATGGACGTAAAAAAGAAAGGATCTAATTCATTGTAGACCTATTTCAGAGTGGAATCCAAGCTGTCCCTTAGTACTTAGGGATTTTGTGATGGATTTAAGAATAAATTGGAGAAGAAATAGGAAGTGAAAGTATAAATGGGAGTGAAATGTGAGAAGGATATTACTGTAGAGGGAGAAAGGGGATAGAATATATTTTTATGAAACTAAAGTCATGAAGTATGATGAAATATAATGGTGTCGTATGAACTGTATGCAGAATACTTCATTACAGTTACCAAGTCTGGTTTTTTTTTATGTATAATTCCCTTCACCCCACCCAGCCCTCCCTTTACACACATATTCTTTTTAGATGGAAGCATCCATACCTATGGTCACAATTACGCAGGGCTTGGGTTGTTAGGAAAAACATAATTGGACTTTAGGACTAAAGAAAAGAAAAAAAGCATAATTAGCGATAAAAAGAAATGAAGGCAGGAGGTAGGCTCACGTTGAGATTGATCAGCATTTGTAGTGAATATTTCTTATTAATCCAAACTTTTTTGTATCTGTGGGGTTGGTAAAAAAATTTCAAAGAAAATTCGAACACATAGCTAAAGTAGGGAGATTATATATTGATTTAACATTACTAGCTTTATTGTTAATAGAGATGAATGAGATCTATCAAACAACAACAATAATAGTCATTTCAATCCTGATTTGTTTAAGAAAGTCCGAATTAATATATATAGAGGCCTATTTATAAATAAAAGTAGGATATCACAATCCACATGTTTTTAACCATCCAGCATGCTTTACTGTTTAGACAGGATAGGCTTAATGCATTTTTATTAAAAGCAGAAAAAAAAGCATGGAACTTTCCACAAGCTGTTGTTTTACGCACACACACATTAATGGTCTTGTATTATGAATTTGTGTTCAACGAAGGATCAGAACATGTCACTGGCCTATCCTCCACTTAAGTTGTTAACATTCAGTTCTCTGGCGCTGTACATGAACTTATTATAGGACCAAAAAATCTCACACTAGAAGGGCACACATTCTCTGATTATTAAAGGATGAAAAGAAGAGAAGGAGGGGGAGAAGAAGAAGATGGTCAAAGGAAAATAGGAGGAAAAGAAGAAGATGCTTAAGGGGAAAAAAAAACTGTACCAATATTATTGAAGACAAGGTCACTTACAGTCAAATGACACTGAGTCAGGACCACAAGGTGGACTGTCACCTCTGCAAGGTTAACCCCAACATTGCTTTATGTGAAACTTAAATTTTCCCGCTCATGATTGGTATAAATAGATGCATCTATTTTATACAAGCCTAATTCTACTTTTGAAATACATGTAGTCATTTGGAATTTTTATCTTTAATTTTACATTTGATAAATTAATCGTATATATATATATATATATATATATATATATATATATATATATATATATATATATATATATATATATATACACATGTGTATATATGTGTGTGTGTAAACTAAAAAAAAAAAAAAATAGGTGGAGCAAGATTCTCGTACATTCCCACGTGTTATTAGCCATTTTGTCTGTGTTAGGTCTCCTTTGGTTGTCAGCCAGTCCATGTGCCTCAGACTACTACCGCTGGTATCCGGACTGTGTGCGACTGTTGATGTGAATGGAGAGATGCGTTGAAATTGAACATTGGGCAAAAACAAAAGGAACAGTTAGAAGTAGTGAAAGAAAGTTGTTCTGTTACAACAGTAAAGCTTGTACCAGCGAAAACAGCTCAGGCTTACCATCTGAGATCACCACCAATCCGGTTCAAAAATAAATCTGCTCACCTAGAGACAGGACATCTAAACTCGGTGGTGTTTTGAGGCTGTGCGCCCAAGAACTTAGCTGGTGAAACGGTGGAATCTAATGAATATAATAATAATAATAATAATAATAATAATAATAATAATAATAATAATAATAATAATAATAATAATAATAATAATAATAATAAAATTACGAAGCATAAAAACTCTCGGCGCATCCTTATATTCCCTTATCCCAGAACCCACTCCTCTGTCAGAAAATAGGCAGATAGAATAATATTAAAATTTATACATGTAATAACATGAGAGTGTTATGATAAATGTACCTTAGAAAAATATGGTTAGCAAATTCATTTCACACACTCTTCCCCACCCTACCCCCCAAAAAGTACAAAATAAATAAATAAAAAAATAAAAATCGGGAATTTATGCTTGAACACGTCATTAGCTAAGCTTCATTAAATTCACGGAGAATTGATCAGTTAAAAGGCATGTTAGTTGCTCGAAATAAAAGTTCTTGGAGAATAAAACACACACACACACACATTAATGAAATAAAAAGACAATGTTTACTCTTTGTATAAAAAGAATTTGTTAATTTCAAATTAGTTGAAAGATAGCGTTATACGGATCAGGGCCTCAAGCTGCAGTTTCAATCAGCCTAACGGCGGATAGACGAAGTGGCTTTACAATGATTTAACTTAGTAGTGGATGACCTCTCTTTTTCACCAATAAACCGTTAAAAGTTAAGTTAATACAAAAGGCCTGACGCCGCTATTACTTCCCCATCCATCGCCTCTCTCTCTCTCTCTCTCTCTCTCTCTCTCTCTCTCTCTCTCTCTCTCTCTCTCTCTCTCTCTCTCTCTCTCTTTTGCAGGCGTCAATTAAAGGGAGGTCACAATCTTTTCAACAGAGTAATCATTTATGAGTAATTGGACTTTACTAAGACCAAAATGTCGGTGCCATTGGTAAACAACTTCGAAGTGCCATCATGGTAAGTATTGAAGCGTTCTACAGATTCCAGGACTGTGCACGGCTTTCTTTGAAAAATTCACGTCTAAATAACCTTCGGACAATTATATTTTCCACGAAACATCATTAGTGAGACAGCGATCAAGATGGTGCAGGGAAATGGAAATACTGAAACCAGCATGATTTCGATCTGATCTAGATATAAGACTTAGAATTAGTAAATCTAGAAAGAGCCTTGAGGAGCGTTTTAAAACTATGTTTATAAAGATCTAGCATCTAGGTCTATAAAACCTAATGGAAATGAATTGAAGAAATATGCTACAACAAAATGCTGGTCTAGGATCTAGTTCTAATCCAAAAAGATTATTTATCAAGATGAACATATGGATCCAATTTTTGTATACATGTAGCTTTAATACTCTGCCACAGTATACTTAAACAGCGTCAGCTGAATCATCTTCACATTGCAGTGATTTTGTCCAATGGATCCATGTATCATGAATGAATGCACAATTTGGGGCCACCCTCTTTTCTTAAATAAACGTTTAAAAGAAAAAGAAATAGGCCTAATCTCTGAACTTTAATTTAAGAAAAAAAGAATTATTCAAAAGCCAATATAAACTTATAATTAAATTATCTCACCCCAGAGATTAAAGTTTAAAATTCATTGTATATTGTTTGGGTTCTCTTTCCTCATTTCACAATTTGTTAGAAATAAATATGACTTAGAGTTTGTATCTAAATCACAAAAATTTATTTAAATTAGAAAATTTCATTTAAGGTTACAATTTTCAGCAAACTAGCAGAGAGAAATTATTTATCCAAGAAAAAAAATTCATGCTTTGGAAAACTTTCTATTTTATTTCTAAGTTGTGAATATCTAGGCTACCATTGATAAATTATGCATAATTTAGAAAATAGAAATTTAAAATTAAGGTGATGCATCATGTAAAAAAAAAAATGCGGAAAGCATTAGCCATAGTGTTTCGGAGAATTCTTTTACACTTTACTTAGGCCTATGTGTCGCTAAGCTGTTTTCCATAGGCTCTTGTCATTTAAATCTGACTATATGGAGCCTTTCCATTAATCATTACACTGAACCAACTCAACATGCAGCATTTTAGGTAATATTGCAGATGTTGGCCCACCTCACGTCCGACTTTACAATTGAATGTTTCCCAACGAAATCTAAACTTTTAAATAAATGGGATTTTAGAGCAACACAAAAATGCTTATACCTTGGAAAGTATTTATTTACGACAAATAAAACTTCATATTCGTGTTCAGCATATCAAATTCACTAAGAAAAATACAATTTTTAAGTGAGTTGGGCAGATATGTGCAAATAATACGGCATTTTATTTCCTTTCATGCTCAAATCATCTCTTAAAATTGTCATTGTCATCTTAGGTCTAAGAAAAGTAGACAATGGCCTAAACCCGCATTGTATGACAACTTTCACATTTATCATTAATTTAATGGCAACATTTTTTATTATTATCATCTTTTTGAATCTAATATAGAACTATAATTTAAAAGAGGAAAATAAAATTTTCAGGAAGCAGCTCAATTTTTGTCCAGGATTGTTTTCTTGCCAAGTATACCGTTAACCTAGCACTAGCAGTAAATATCTTCTTGTTTATTTTGGAATAAAAGAGCAGAAATCCATTGAGATTATAATTGATAGAATAAGCATTTTAGAAATGTTTATAAATGTTATTTTGAAGACTCATAATTTTAATCCAATGGAAAATAGTGGTTGTAAATGGCTAAAAGCAGCAATGTTTCTGTCTGCAAATAATGGGAATATTTGCATTTTCAAGAAAGTAAAACTAAAATAAGGATATTTTACCTTAACCCCCCCCCCCCCCATACCTGTTGAAGAAACATTGAGTGAGCTTTCCTTGCTCATGCCAATATGCTGTACATCATCGATATTGTATGGTTCAAGTTGTTTCGTTTGTCTGGACAGAGGGTCCAACTGTAATTGTACAAGGCTGGTAACTCTTGAATACTTTCTTGCAGTTTCTTTAGTTACAAATTGTGGTGTATTACACTTATTTTAGTTAGCCTTGGCAAAAGCTCTGGCATAGAAAGAGTTTAACTCCACATTTGTCTTTTTTATCGATTTATGCATGAAATGCTGGCCTAGAATGAAGTTTCAGCCAAAAAGAAATAAATAAATAGTTATTATGAAAGCTTTCTTGTATGAGAAGAGTATTTCACCAGTAAAGAGGTCGCTTGCCACTAAAAAGAATCCTAGTTTTGGAACTTATACTTTTACTAAAATGTAAAAAGTACTATTTACATTTTCAGCAGTTCCTGGTTAATGAATTTTTTCCCACAACAGAAAGGTTCCTATTGCAACAGATCTGCTCATATTTATGGAATTATCTATTTTCATGTATAGAGAAGTAAACCTATTTAGTATGTCATCTCTAAACAGAGACATTCTTAGTTCTTCTAATTGACTCATGAAAAAGGTAGCAAACTTTTCTGCATATTTTGCAATATTGCTCCATCCCTCCAGGGTTTTGCAATGCTCACAGATCTAATCTAGATTGAGATCTATAGAATCTAGATTTAGACTTATATCTAGAGCTGGACCTAGGTCATTAGATGTTCTTCTTATCTAAATTTGGAGAAAACAAGACAGGATAAATCAGATGTGTGTTTAAGTGTTATCCTCTTTACTCCTTCTCACTTTTTAAACATATTTTCTCTTTTGAAAATAAATGATGCATCACTAAAGCAAAGATCAAGAAATCAGACAAACTAGCAATTTTTTTTTATATATGTAGCACCAAGTGTCAATTGTCATAGAGTGTTAAATTTCTGTGCTAAGAATGTTTTTAAAAAAAAGCATCATTATAAATTGTGATGAAACAGCATTTTATGTTTGCACAATATTTTTATATCATATTAATTAAAAGAAAACCCTTCAGATGTTTTTATAAGAGATATTACTTTAATCGTGCAGTATGATGCATTGAAAAAAAGAAGGAAATTTATGTTTTTGATTGAAAGCTTTAATGAATTTTATACATTTTTTTAAAAACAGGGCTGGAAAGCCTCCTCCTGGCCTCCACTTAGATGTATTAAAGGATGGAAAAATGATTCAGGTTAGTAAAATTTTTCTTACATCTTAAGTCATTTGGTAAAAGATGTAGAAGAGAGAATCTTTGATAGGTGTAAAACTTTCTTGTAAATAAATTATTTCGTAAACGAGAAAAGTTCTTTGAAGTTTATGTAGAAAAGAATTTTAAAAAATTTTCACATATACCATTAACCTACCTGCTGAGATAAGAGATAATCAAAATCAGGGAGAAGATCAAGCTTGAGAAGAATGAAACTCATGTCTCATCAGAAATAAGTTTAAACTTTTTCATTTATGTTTAAGGTTATAACATTTAAGTACTTTTAAGCAAACTGTGGGAAATCTTGCTTTTCTCATAAATGTTCCAAGACCATTTCTTTTCAGCTGGGTGTAACAAATTTGAAATTGTTTGAAAAGTATTTAATTGAAAAACATTTCTTCTCTTTATTCATTGTTTTATTTTTGAACTGTTTGATTAAAATGATTGGTGAAATTCCTTTTCAACTAATTATGATGTCTTCTATTTTCAAAGATGCAATATTAATACCTATGAATGTTTAATTGCACAATTATGGAAGGGGGGGTCAGGAGAGATAAAATAAAAATGTTTAATTGTATGAAAAAAAAATGCAGTTGAGTATGATAAGGTCAAATACGGATCCCTCAAAATCACAAATTTCAAAACTTATCTGTTTTTCCCCTGACCATTCTCTCTTTGTTTCCTTATTTCTCTACCTTTGTCAAATTGTATGAAGTAATAAAACAAGTTCAACAAACAATCTGCCTTCAACCATGCAGAGAAAATATTAGCTTCATAAGAAATTTGATAGATTGTGACTTGAAAAAAATCTCTTGTGACTGCTTGGCAGATCCAAACACAAACTCGTTAAGATTCTTAGTCTCTCTCTCTGAGCAGACAAAATTTGTGGTGAGACATCCTAGCCTTTGGTCGATGATCGCCAACTAAACACCTCTCTCCTTCCATTCTACACTAGCCCAGTCCAATCCAACTGGCCCCCGGTTGTCTGTCAATGCTTGCTAGTGTAATGTCTCTGTCTCACTTAGGGTTTGACTTCAAAGGCTCTGTACCATTTGTGCAAGACATGGGTACTTGTGACAGGTAAACTTGTTTAGGTACACCTCTTGTTCAGCCCATCAATACATTGGTGTAAATCAGAATTGACAAACAATTCCTACCGTAGAATAGGAAGGGCAATATCAAGAAAAAAAAGGAGATAGGGGAAATAAGAAAAGAGAATAGGGAGAAATATATGAAAGGAGTGATATGAGCAAGGATAAGTTTGATTAAAAGTGTAGAAAGGGGCATTTTGGGCTAGGAAAATGGAGAGTAGGAGATTTGCTGAAATTGTGAGGGACAAGCAGGGAAAAGAGAAGATCAGGGAAAGCAAAAAAGGAGGTAAAAATGGAATATCAGGTGAAGAAACAGATAGGTTTTCTTAGATTGGCGGGAGGGGCTGGGTAAGGATAAGTAAAGGCAAATCTTTCAAAAGGCCTTGTCTATGGAAAGAAAAACTTTTTAGCGCAAAAAATTTTCAAAAAACGAAAGATCAGTTTTGATGCGATTTTTCTCTTTGTTTCTCTTCCTCTTTTGTACGTCCATATGAATCTCTGATATCTTTCTGGAACACACCAAAATTTGCTGAACGATTCAAGGAATTGGTGATCAGCTGTAATTGTCATACGTAAGTTGGTTGTTTAAACTTAGGAATATGACAGTTTGTCATTATTTTGTAACAAGTCGCATTTGTTTTGCTTCTTCCTAATTCCAGAAACTCATGATAGATGAGAAAAAATGTTACTTTTTTGGACGCAACAAGCAGTTGTGTGACTTCACTATCGACCACTCTTCATGCTCTCGTGTGCACTCAGCTCTTGTGTGGCATCGCCACTTGTCACGGCCTTTCCTGATTGACCTTGGAAGCAGTAAGTACATGAAAGAATTGAGGACTCATACTATAAACTTTATAAAACATATATCCAGCTTGATTATAGTTTTGGTCAAATTTCCTAGACATATTTGTTAATTCTTTGCTAGACAGTAGCTTTTGGAACATGTTGAGAAATCAGCTTGAGAGTTACATCTTACACTTGCTGTTTTACTTGTTCTTTAAAAAAAATTTTTTTTTTTTGAAAGTCATAATACTGTATTCTGTTTGACATTCCTTTTAGAGTCAATAACAGTTTCATGGAAAAGGTAACTTTTTGGAGAGTCGGTTGTGGAGTACTGTAAGTGAAATAATTGTGGATGGTGAAAGTCGAATTATAAATGATCTGTTCCTGCTTTAAACCTCTCAGAAATGAGCATCAAAGCTAGATGTTAACATGTTTAAAATACTAATGGTAATGATTTATGTATGTTTTACTATAAAAGAGAGTGTTTTGAATTGCCCTCTTAATTACCACCATAACAGTGTTGTAATCATCTATTTTTAATACAATGGAAGGGAGGAAAAAAATATTAAAAAGACTAAACTTCAAATTAAATTGATATTCTGATTATATCAATTCAAATTAGCTTGATCGTTATGTCTTTACTTGCAGAGGCCCTCTATAATTTTTATGAATTTTGCAGTTGATTTCAAAATTTTAGTTTTCTCATATCTTTTTCAAAGCACATGGTACATATATTGGACACATTCGCCTTGAATCCAAGAAACCACAACAAATTCCAATTGACAGTGAGATCCACTTTGGTGCATCAACACGAATTTACATTATCAGAGAAAGGCCACAGATTGGCATGGGAGGACTTGATGAGAAGGATGGCAAGAGGGATGACTCTGAAGGAAACTTGTTAGGCTTGCCTGAGTCAGAAACTGAGTTGGATGTAAGATGTTGATGTTTGTCTTTGTTTTGCTTTTTTTTTTATGTTCAATGGTTTGGAAATAAATTTGTAGGATTTAGTTTATATCTTTTGATATTTTGTATATAATCTGGGTGCTTTGATTAGTAGTAAATAATCTAAGCCCTTTTTTTAAAAAGTGGAAGCAGATCCATTTCAGACTAAGTCTGCTGTTTTTTGTTATATTTTGCTCTTGATCTTACTTAGCATGTCAGGAGAGTTTCCTCTTTTGATAAATAATTGGCGAATGCTTCATTAAATTATATTTCAAATGCATAGAACAAGGAAGTCAAAAACAGTAAGTGATCTTTAAGTTAAGCAGCATCAAGCCTTGTTATTATTATATTCCGTAAACCGTGACTCTAATATTCACGGTCACTAAGGTGTATTTTGTTTCTCCATGTCAAGAATATGACTGTAAAGTGATGGACAGATGTACATAATATTTTCTACTCTTGGCTAAGTCAATCATTATGAGGAGCCTTTATATGGATCTTGGTGATATTAGTCACAAATAGATAAGGTTTAACTGAGAGCATTGTCCATGGAAAAGGGAAGATTTTAGGAAATACTTATTTTAAATCAAAAAAGAAGTTAAAAATAAAATTTAAAAAAAATGAAACAAAATTTTTATGCATGCCCATTATGAATCTCTGATTTCTAGGACAATGCAAAGGGAAATAAATTTATTTTTTATTTGTTAGATGTGGTTACTGCTTTTGAATGTGTAAACAAAGCTTTCCTTAAGCTATCAAAATTCTACAAGAACCTATGCTTGACTGTATAGACTCTAGATTTATCTGCACTAGAGAGCATGTTGAATGCCTTCATTTCATTTATCCCCGCACTGGGACATGCTCTAGTTTCCTTTGATAAAAGATATTTCAAATAACATTGTATGAAGAAATTGAGATATGCATGTACCTCGAAGCTAAAAATGTTCACGTAACCATGATAGTTTTATGACATGAGGCCATTAAGAATGAAAATGACAAAACAAAATTATGTCATGAATGTTCACCACCACACCAACATAACAAAACCTAAGGGTTTCTGTCTTATTTAGTCACATTGTTTTTTTTTTTTTTGTTTTTTTTTCCACAATATAATATAAAGCATACATCTTAGTAAAGCTTCAAATAATGCTTATGTTTGTAATTTACAGATACAATGTTTGTATTTTTGTACTGAGGTAAATCAAAATTTTAGGGACTTCAATAATTGTTTTGATTTAAATAGGATATTTTATAGATGAAAGAAAATTGAAGATCAAAAGTAAATTTAGTTTTATATGTATTTTATTTCAAATATTTTTGATTTAACAATTTAAGTTTTAAGTTGAAATTGAGTCAAAAAGATTACTCCTTTTTTCAGAATGTGAGCGTTACCCTATGACAAATATCAATCACACAAAATGATCACTACTTATTAATCACAACATTTTCAATCTCATGTGTTAACTGTTATTCCTCTGTCTCTCTGTCTCTCTCTGTCCCTCTCTTTCTGTCTCTGTCTATCTCTCTCTATCTCTCTGTCTCTTTCTTTGTCTCTCTCTCTCCTTCTATCTTTGCTGCCACTTGCTCATGTTCAAACATACATTG
This sequence comes from Elysia crispata, assembly GCA_033675545.1. Taxonomy (NCBI): domain Eukaryota; kingdom Metazoa; phylum Mollusca; class Gastropoda; family Plakobranchidae; genus Elysia; species Elysia crispata. The sequence goes on along the minus strand of JAWDGP010004902.1, from coordinate 200,809 downwards.
GCATTCCCTGAAATGCCATTTATTAAAATATTCTCAAAGTGATACTTCGGCTCATTGGATGATGTCATAGATATTTGTACAATAGAAAATTGTGACATAATCTATTTACAAAACTTTAAAAAAATATCTTTGATACCTTCAGAACCTTACAGAATTCAACACAGCTCACAATAGGCGTGTAATTTCAGTGGCAGATATGCCAGAGGCCTCGAATCCACTCAAACGGAAACACAAGAGCTCACATGTGGGCTTTGCAGACGAGGAGGAAGTCATAAATCCAGGTAAAACAGTCTCATTTGGCCAATGATTATGATTTATGTTTTTATCGGCATAATGATGGGGGCATTGTCACATCGGATGAGTCCAAACTTTCCTTCTATGATATACATAGATTCATATAGACCATTGAAATGACATTGTAAAAGCAATGTTGAAGTTTGACTCATATACCAGAGTTACTCTGCCAAAGGTTTTAGCCCTTATTTCAGATCTAGATCTTTGATCCATTGAGCTTTAAGTTAGTGAAACTCATTGTGCTTCAAAAATAAAGAGTAGTGAGTGCAAGCCCATTAACAGGCACACCTCTAGTAGAGGTCACACACTGTAGACCAGTCAGCTTATTATATAGTCACTCTGTCCTGACTGAATTCATTTGAAGTTCACAAAATTCTATTGTCAAGTAAATTTGTTAAAATACTAGTACATTTAAGAACTGGAACAAGGAACTTTTTCTGTCTCAGTGTGGATTTAGATTCTCATGTGTGCTTTGTCTTTACCTGAAACTTTTTACTGTGTTATTATGGAAATATATTCATATAGTTTAGAAAATTCTGATAAAGATAAGCTCATTCTAAATCTTGAAATGTTGCTTTCAGTATTTGTATTTTTTTTTTTCTTTCTTTTTGCAAATACTTGAATTTAAAGAAGGGATACATTTTTTTTTTGTGCTACTAGGAAAATTATCAGTTTTTAAACATCAAATTGAGACTGACTTTAATTCTCTTTTTGCAGAGGATGTTGACCCATCAATAGGAAGGTTTCGCAATTTGGTACAAACAACAGTCATACCCACAAAGGTAAAATTAATAAATTTCAATCTATTTTTTTTTTGTGCCTTATTCTTCATGTTTATGCATTGAAAATTCAGTAAAGATAAGATATCATTGTTGTGCCTTTGTAGAATGGAGGTAATAAAACCAGGAGGGCATATCACTTTGCCTTTATAAAGCTTGCTTAGTGGGAGAGCAAAAAAAACAGAGAGAAGGAATCAGGTCTGGGAAAGGATGGCAGAGGAAATTTAAAGACACACAGGTTAAAAGAGAGAGAGAGAGAGAGAGAGAGAGAGAGAGAGAGAGAGAGAGAGATCCCTACTCCTGGTTCCTATGCTTCGATTGAGTTTGGGATTTTTTGCTTTACTTTACTTATGTCGAAAAACAGCCAGTAAGAGAATGTTGCCTTATATAATCTGATCTGCATTAGTTAATTTAATTGGCATGCATTCCCAAATAACATGATAAAGAGGGTACAGCTCCCTGTTTTTTTATAGCTCAATGTCTAGCAGTCAAACATAAACCAAAAAAGATTAGCCAATCTTAGACAATCTAGTGGTAGACCGTACAAACATATATTTATACTTAAGTTTTAAAATACAGAGCTGTTAGTTGAATGGTTTTGATTTGGCAGAAAGATGTTTGTAATGAAAGCTACAGGATTTGTGGCATAAAGTTCAGTGCCAAACTCAGAATTATTAGGATTTAAATTATCTTCATACAACATGTTTGTTTCTGATAGGAGCATTCCTGTAGTTTAATTATCAGAAAAATACAGGTAAATGAAAATTACAGTTTTGGCATTGAAGTGAGACAAACATTTACCAAAACAATGATTACTTTAAATGCTTTTTTTTTACATTTTGTTGTTCATTTTCTTTTCTTCTTCCTTCTTCTTTTTCTTCTGCTGCATCTTCTTTTTGCCTTCTTTTATCAAACAGAGAGTATAAAATCAATGTATTAGAAAACTACCTCCATGTCTGCTTAACTGAATATGATCTGTTAATTCTAAGCCATCTTTTTTTATCCAGCGCGGCAAAATGGACCCATCATCCGCAAACTCAGGAGTAGGAGAACACAACGTGTTGACTAGTCGGCAGCAGCAGTCTCACACAGCAGGCTCGGGGCTGTATGGGGACCTTCCCTCTCAAGGCCCAGGCTCTATGTTAGCAAACCCTCTCAGTATGGCAGCCAAATTAGGCCTGCCTGTGCCAAACTTGGCACCTGAAGTAGACTTTCACAGCCCAACAGCGCCTATTGCTATGGCAACAGCAAACTCTGTGTCATCTGGGGTGGGCATTGGAGCAGAGGATCAGCCAGGCCCCAAGGAGCCCAAGAAGAAGAAGTATGCCAAGGAGGCCTGGCCAGGGAAGAAACCCACACACAACTTGTTGGTATAGGATTATACAATTTAGGTTTTATGGGTTTTAGAGGGCTGGAGGAGTGTTTTTTTATGTTAATTTTTTTTTCAGAGGAGGGGAGGAGTGAAGCAGGGGAGGAGAGTGATTCTTGTTTATGGGAAAAGGAAGAAAAGTAGGATGGAGGCAGAGAAGAATGTTGTACAAGTCTGAATATGTGTGGAGTAACGGGTGTCATAAAAAAAAGAGATGTGTCTGTGGCCAAGTTTACTTTGTTTGAATGTTAAATGAGGGTTGGAGGAAATAGAAAAATGCTTTAAGAAATATTTCAACATATGCCCAAAATAGGTTTAGTGCAGCTTCTAAAACATGTCAGTACATACTTCTGTATTTGTTCATTCGATACAAGCCGTGTTTTACTTAGCGGTAATGCTGTATAAACTATTTAACTTTTCAATGGCAGCAACATGATAGTATATGGGATATACTTAATGTATTTTTCTCTTGCAATGAGAGGAATCGTATAGCGACAGTCATTATGAGGATTAGATTTGCTTGCTTTAAGTAGCATAAGGGTAAAACAGTTCAGTTTTTGTCATGTCATGGTTTTTAATATAGTGACAATATCCAAAATAAAGTAAGGCAATTATATGAGATGATACTTTATTAGACAGACAGTGGTCAATCCAAGTTGGGTATTTTATTTACAATAGCCTTTTCAGTAATTATCCTAGATCTAGTTCAAGGGAATTCAATTGCCTAGCCTTGTATATTATTTTACCGATACAAGATTTGCATCCTTTCAATGAGTTTGGCAGACAATGGTCAGACACAATATAATTTTTTATGAAAGGGATGCTGACAACGTGCTGCAGGGGACAGAGTGAATCTCTGACATCCTAAGGGCAGAGGATGGCCTGTATCTGTCCTTTCCTATACTTGCTGGCATTGCTTACCTTAAAACAGATTGCAGTCCTGAGAGTCGATCAATAGTATATCTTTTAAGCCAAGCATGGCATTGAGGCAAAGGACATTTTAGAATGATTGTATGTTAAGTGTATATCCTTTGATCTTCAATATAAAGAGGTGATTAAAAAAAAAACACAATTTATGTGTTTCATGTGTTTACATCAACGGTTGGACTCATAAGCAATTGAAGCATTAAATAGAGCTTGTATAGATTGTTCATTGATGAAGAGGGGTTTTTGAAGGACTTGCTGGTGTTACCCAAAATCATGCTCTGACCCTTCTTAATCAATAATAGCATTGTGTCATGTAGATTTCCTTTATCATATCTACTTCACACAATCTTGATAAAAAAAAACCATCTTATATTTTTATAAAGATAACAGCTGAGTCAGAAATTTTCTCTTTTGAAATATGTTTTTTTCATAAAATCAAGAGAAGCCACGTATTTTGAAAGCTTTGGTGTAATTTTTGTTGTAAGATTTCCAAATTACTAGCTTAGGTGAGAGAATATTCTCAGTGATCGAAGGGTAATATTGTCCAGCAATGTTCTTTTTCTTAATGAGACCGCTATGTTGAGTCTGAGTGCTTGTACTTTAAAAGAAGAGATTATTGTCTGTGTTGCATTTATGTCCTTTTCATTGCATATGCAAGAAACCCATTTTTTAACCATAAATTTATGTTTTGGCCTAGTGAGATGAAGGTTCCTTTGAAAAAAAAAAGTAAAATCTTTTAAATCTTTTATGGGTTAGGATTTTCTCATTTGATGTATTCAGATTTTTATTGGCTTTTTTGGGGGTTTTTTGCTATCAAAGTAACAACATTCTTGCCTGTTGTGAAAGCTGTATCAAATTATTGGTATGGCATCCAGTCTAAATTTGTTGCATGCTTCTTATTTGTTGTTTATAGAGTCTAATATTTAAAACAATTTGCTTTTATTGAGCTTTTCAATACTGAAAATTGCATACCATTGTCATAATTCAGTAACAAGATTTTTCAAATGAAATTGTAAGAGAAAAAGAAATGTATACTTATATAAGGACACTGTTTGAGAGACAATTATCATGTTTAAAAGCAAGTACACTGCCAAATAATTTTGATTTTGTCTGATTTTTATGAATCGTGAAATGCTGCTATTTCTTTCATCAGTTTTCTTCTTTTTTTCTTTAATTTGACGTTTAATTAATTCTTAGGTTCGATTATAAGAGGCTTTGCACAGACTTAAAGATGTGTTAGAGTATATATCTTTTTTTGAACTTTTTTGTTGAATAGAAGCTTGATGCATAATAATTTCTCACCTAAATAAATATCATGCTCATTGCATGAAAGAGGTTATTTGTGTGGAAAGTGCTTTTGTTGTTTAGGGTTTTATGGTTTAGTTCTGTTTTATTTTTCTGAAGGTATGCGGCACAATGTACTTTGCACACCGGTGAACAAGTTAGCTCTGTTTTCATAAAAAATCAATTTATCAAATTTTTGCTGCATGGCAAGTCTTAAGTTTAATCATTTATTTTGGCTTCATTCCTTAAAGCTGGTTAAAAACAACACTAAAATTTAGACTCGTACATGTTTTCCAACTCCTGGCTTCACTACTTGACTGCTTAATCTGTAGATATGTTTCAAAAAATTGCTTTGTCCTTGGAAGGTTAAGACTAGCACATAAAGAATCAGTTACTTGGGAATATCACTGATTTTGGTTGGAGGAATCTCCTTTCAAGCCTCATTATCATCAAATGGATAAACATTTGGGAGTACTGCTGTTGTGGTTTTTGTTAAAAAATGATTACAATTGTGACATATGCTCCAATTTTTAACAAAATCATTTTCTTCACTATCATACACATCCATTTGCCATTATAATCATTTATTTTTATCAAGCATGGAAGTAAATCATCAAACTATGTTTGGACATTTTCAACTTCACTTCCATTGTGTATAGTCCATGATATGTTCATAATTTTGAAAATTTTTGTTATATAATTTTTTTTTCTTTCATGATAATTGACATTTTTTTTTGTCAGAACATAATATTCCTTTATCATGAATGTTTTTTTAAACCAGCATGGTTTGTCTGAGATTTGAATATTCAGTGATCTGTGTTGGTTACAATTAAATATGAACAAAATTATTCTTTGCTGTTTTGTGTTTTCATAGTCATATGGTATGTTGTGAACATTGAAATAAAAATTGTATAGCAGTTCTTAAATGAAGCATAGCTTTTTCTAGGAAAATTGCACACCAAATGGTAAAAATTCCCAATTTTAAAAATTTTTTTACAAATGGCCTTTCTTTTATTTTTTCAATTATGGCAACTCACACATGCACATACACACACAGCCAATCTGGTCATACAACATCTACTCTCCTACAGCAGTGAAGTGTCAATTCACTGTCAATTATCAATGTTCATGCACATGCAACTTGCACTGACTTTGGCCACCTTTCTGATCTAGCAGTTTTATGCAAACAGCAAGAAAAATTGGACTAAATTTGAAAATTTTGCATTAAAGCAGGTTGAATTTTGGGACAAATTATATAGAATTATCCATTTTTATGCAACTTATGCAAATTTTTTTAGGTTCTATAAAACTAAAAGGTCAGTTTGAATATGTTTAGAATCAGAGCTGAGTTAGTTTTGACTTCAAAAGCTGCTTACAATCGTGCTGTGTCCATCACTCTATATTTCAACTGTTTTATGAAACTTTGAATAAACAGTGAAGTTAAGAAGCAAAGAACACCTGCAGGTAGACTATTTATCTATCCAACTTGTGCATTTTACCTTCAACATTTTAACAGATTTTTATGAGGTAAGAAATATTTTAAACCTCTTCAAAAGAAATATGCCATAACATTTTTGGAGGAATGTTTTATGTACATTCACAGATTGTGGAAAACCTGATTTTAAACAGGTGAGAATTTCCTCTGCAAGGATCATATTTTTCCCCATATTAATTAATCATGTACTTCTCAAGAGTAGTGCATCATAAAAATTCATATATACAAACCGACACACAGCTAGGTATGCTCTACTTTTTGATCTTCCTGAACCTCATTAAACCAGCTCAACGTAAACCCAAATTTCAGTTTACTCTAAACATATTATAAGAGATATCTATCATCATTCAAAACCTTAAAAGAATAATTGCTCAGCATTAATCAGTCGTTATGAAGCAATATCTTTTATTGTAACATATTAAGTCAGAGATAAGTTTTAATCTCGGTAACAAACATGGGCCTATCTAACATCTATTAATTGAATGATGAATATTTACATAATGCAATAAAGTGTTTGCAGATAAATATATGTACTTAAAGAGGCCATTTTGTTCCCCTTAGAAAACAATAGCATGTTGCTTTGTTTCAGGTATTCTAAATAATAATTGAATAGGACTTGTTGAATATATTTCGTGCTGCTGTGTCAAGATCTTTACATTACTTTCTTATTGAAACAGTAATTGCCTCAAGTGTACAGCAAGCACTTATAAGTCATTATGAAACCCAGTCTAAGCCAACGCGAAAGAACATTGATGGATTGTTTGGTATAAATCGTACACAAAATGAAGATTATTGGCTGTTTTTCGCATGTTAAAGAAGCCCCCGTCAAGCAAAGAAGATCTTCAAGGACGAGTTCCCAAACTCGTCCACTACCAGCTTGTCGAGAACTCCCAGAGGAGGGCGCTAGAGGTCACAGTTTTGATCTTCTGGTTAACTGACATCCGGCGCTGTATCATTATCAATGAGAAGAAGAAAAAAACAAAAAAAAAAGAAACTTAAGCTAAGCAGTGTGGACTCGTTGAATTTATCGTTATATCGAGTACTGTTACGGTGTGGACAGGGCATGAGGTGAGGCGAATGATGCTGTTTACGTCAGCCATGATAAACCCTGAGATTGCCTGAAGGTAAATTGATAAGCAGAGCTCAAATATTTCTAAATCATTGTCCCCGAAGTTGTAAGTTTGAAGGTCTTTCACTGAGAGACACACAAGACCTTAAAAGCTTTCCAATAACCATTTAGATACTTTCTGGCTTTTGTACCCCTTCAATCAACATGATGATATTGCAAAAGCTAAGATAGTTTACCAGATTAAAACAGTCTCAGCGCCTTACAAGAGCGCTGGTTTATTTAATAATACATGAATTATGAGGTAGCACACTGAATACATGAATATGGAACATATCAACTTAAGAAACACCGAGATGCAGAAAGATAGGAGTCTTGGTCAAAGAGAGGTCGGCAGCCACTGGGAAGAAGTAACGGTACCTTTCGATTTTATTCAAGATTAATTTACTAAAGGAATGTAGATAGGTTTCCCTCCTTACAAATTATCTAGAGCTTGTACCTCTGTAGCGTAATGCATTTTGTAGAATGACCGAGTCGTGCTTAAATGTGCCCCATTAGTGCAATCTATCTAAAATGAGTGCAAATATCTTTCTCATTTTGAGCAACGTCTTTGAGTCTTTTTTTTTATATATATATATATATAAATTACACCTGATCACAAGTTTTCAAACAAAAGCAAGCATCAAACATCGCCTGTGTTATATGCTGAGGATGAAAATTTGGTCAACAACATTTGATCGGAAGTTAACGGCTGCTTGATGACGCAGTTTCTATCACGTGATGCATTCAGCATAGATTCAGTAGACGCATTACGCGTAAGATTGCGCGCTGGAGAGCGTCTGACATTGATACTTGCTCGAGACCCCATAGAAGCTCTGCTGCGAGCCAAGGCGGCCGAGGAGCGATGCACAGGCGGGTCACATAGACAGTGAAAACAGAATGTCCAGAAAGACATGTCCGAGTCGCTGGGTGTTGGAGATTTCTCGATATCTGGCGAATCCAGGTAGCCGAACACGCTGTCGCAGCTGCCGCGGTGTACCTGGCCTCCATTCTCAAAGTGGTTTGGGTAGTTGTAGATAGGGGACTGGGGGTACTGGGGCGTCCAACCCTTCCCGACTTCCTCTTTGTTTTTGATGCGCAGCAGACACTTGAACACGCAGACGATACGCCAGCGGAGTTCCCGCCTCACTAGGATGTAGACCAGAGGATCGAGGATGGGGTTGAAAGAACCAAGTCGGATCATAAGTATGTAAGTCTTCTCTACGTCCATCTTGTTCTTCAATTCTGTCTGGCAGATCAACGTGAACACCTGTGGGTATACAAAATTTGGAGAAAAAAAAATAAGAAAAGACTCCTTTTGTTTATATTGAATACTTTGTATTCAGCTTCTCCTGTGCGTTTGGAGTTACAAATAAGCCGATAAAAGAGGACTGCACCTGCTTTGGATAGATAGTTAGGCTGCACCTTGATGCTGGGCTTTTTCCAAGTGCCTGGCCTCTATTGCGGATGCATTTTAATATAATTATGTTTAAAGTAGGGGCCAAGATTGAGAAATTGACATCTGAGATTTTGGCTCTCCAGAATGAGTTGCCCATAGGTGCAGATATAATTTACATAGGTTTCTTTATATATATATATATAAAGGCGATATCTTTGTCCTCCGCTTGAAACACAAGTGTAGTATGAAGAGAATTTAAGGTAAGATCTTCTATATCTATCTCTCTCTCTCTCTCTATCTCTCGCTCTCTCTCTCTCTCTCTCTCTCTCTCTCTATATATATATATATATATATATATATATATATATATATATATATATATATATATATATATATATATATATATATATATATATATATATATATATATATATATATATATATATTTGTGTTCTCAATTTGAATCTAAATTTATGAAGAGGGGGGAAAAAGAACAGTATGAGCTGAAAAATAATACCTATATTGTCATTATTTTTTATCAAAATTTCATATGTGATACATAAAACAAACGCTTGATATCTCAGCTACCTATTGCTTAGCCTTTTTTCTATAATGGCCGATGCAATCTACAGAGAGTCGCCTATCATGCGTGGGGATTTGAAGCCTTCATTCCATCTGTTAAAAAATATCCATAGCAAGACTGTTTTTACTTAAGAATCATTCGGGTGGTATTTGCAATAATTCCTGATGATATCTTGTTTGTAAGAGCTTGAATTGCTCTACGCAACTCATTAGGTGTGACAGGGTACATCATGATGCGGCCAAACTACAAATCAATCAAGATGGCATTAGATTGTCCTATAGTATTTGGAAGGTCCTGACTATCAGATTGTTTGATACCGGTGTGTTAGTTGTAATCATAGATGTTATGAACTATCTTGGAAATTGATTGGAATTAAGAAATGTAGGCCATGAGTCAGCTTTGTAATTCATCAACCAGTGTAGGGTCCTTTTGATTAGATAAAATAAAAGCAGGGCATTTCTTCTACCAATCACTGCACTTTAGAAGTAGAAGATATGAAAGGAGAAAGAAATACCGCAGTGGTCTTTGGTGTCGGTCTCGAAGTGAGGACACCACTAGATTCTAGGTATGAGCTTCATTGATGGAGTGTGGTATCAGTTATCTACATGGTATTTGATGATAAAAAGAATGAGATTATTTTTTCTGTGTTCTTCATTTCTTGTTTATTCTTAATTACTGTTATTAAGTAAAACCAGTGAATCCATAACTTTAACTGCGGTGCTAGAATCCCGCTGTTATATTCACATCCGCCATTTTTCTAGTCATGAAAAAGGAATGACATAATTATAATTATTACTCATAATCATTATCGTTGTCCTGGTTGCGTTAGAAATGTTACATGAATGCAGCACAACGAGTTTTGTAATAATCACAAACTCGTGGTTTTAGTGCTCATTCGAATCGATCCTCCATTCAAGATATCTTTCTCCTATTTCGCTTCATCTTGCAAATAATAATTGGGCTACTGTTTTTTTTTTAAAAATTTAAAAAATTAGAAAAGAAATCATCAATTTTTACTGCGTATATATATATATATATATATATATATATATATATATATATATATGATTGTATCTCATAGATATCAGAATTATTCCGTTCATAATCTTTTTAGTATATTACAAGTGACAAATAGAATACCTTACTCCCCCGAAACGAACCGCGCGCGGGAAGGTGACTTTCAGGAGAGAGAACTCCCCCTATATTGCTGTGAAAACACTCTGAAACCGGAATAACAACGTTAAGGGGCAGTTAATTACCGTGACGAAGTGCGCTCGTTTGACTTGAGGTTGATGAAAGGATTCTGTTCGCAAGTTTACTGCACCCGCCACCTCAACCAACAGCAACCTGCATTACACATTTACATGGTGGGTCCAGATTTTCTGGTGGGTGGTTTGATTTCTTACTGCCTTTAGCATCTTGTTCATGTCCATGGCCTGGACACAGGCCACATAATTAACCTTCCTTGCCAAGGTCAATAATACTCTTTCTATCTTTCAGAATCGCAGAGACGGATTTAGCTGAATATACGTATCTCTATTCCTCGTCGTCCTTTTTTTAGCATCTTTGTCGTCCTTTCTTTTTCTTTTTCTTAAAAAAAAAAAGCAACAACCCCTCTTTAATGTAATATACTCTAACGTAATTGTTTCTTGTTCTATTCATTTCTCTCTTTTTTCATTTCACCTGTAAAAGAGAAAATGAAAGAGAGGGAGGGAGGGAAGGAGAAAGTAAGAAAGAAAAAAGAAAAGGAAGGGAGGGATTAGTTATTTCTCTCTTTGCTCATGTGATGCATGTGTCATATAAAATCATATAATGTAGCTCCAATTTCATAATTGACGAATCTCCATATATTATCATTATACATTTCGTTTAAAGAGCTTAATTTTATGAGTATTAAAGTTAATTTCTGTGTGAATAGACGCTCTTTGCAAGTTGTACATTCACTCATATCGGCTTGTTACCCAAAATGCTAAGTCCTCTCTGCAGTAAAGCACATGATCTATTCTTTGGTATGCGCTTAATTGTACATCCGCACTAACCGCCATCTTCTCAAATTTTCGATCATGACTCCCCAGGGAGAATAACCGATAACTTACCATGAGAGGAGCGAAGCATGAAGTGAAGATGATAGTCACGCCCACCAGCATGACCAGCATATGAAGCTCGGCAAACCTCTGGGACATACCTCGACAGCCCGTGCCCGCTGGATTTTGCGACGCGTTCAGCGCCTTCTGGCGGCGTCGTAAAGCTAAGACCGTATAGATGGCGGCCACGTTACAGTAGATGGTCACACCGATGGCCAGGAGGGTGATGGAGGCGAAGATGATACTGAAGGCGCGGTCCTGGGGCTCACGACTAGTGGCGTCGAAGAAACACCAGGTTTTGGGATACTGGGCGACCGGCCGGCCGAGACCAACCAGCGGGAGGGCAGCTATGATCCCCGACAGAGTCCAGCTGATGAGCAGAGCGTATCGGGCGTAAGACTTTGGCAACTTACACTGATAGAAATACGGATGGCAGAGGCAGATGTAACGTTCTACTGCCATAGCACACACAACAGACATGGTGGCAAATGCGGCAAACACAAGCATGAAAGAGAAGTAGTTACACAATGGCGTCTCACTCTCTAGCGTGGCTCCCGTGGCGTAGATGTGAATGACCACAGGAGATGTCGTACAAGTCCCCATCAAATCGGTCAGGGCAAGTCCGAACATGAGTTTGTAGAAGAGCGTCCGTTTTTGTTCGACCGGTGAAGTCGCCATTAAGATGAGAGCGAGGGCATTCCCGATAAATCCTGCAGCAAACATGGCACTCGGCATGATCACAGTCCGACTGCTGGATACCAAGGGCACCAGCCTTGAGGTGTTCTCACTAGTATTCAGTGACGAAACCATACTGGAGCTGAAATTATCCATTTTTAGAGTAAGGCGATGCGCTCTTTCATCTTTTGCAGTTTTAAACCAACCAGAGTCTTTATTGTGTACCCAAAGTCCTGTAGACGGCAGACATTTAGGCCAGCTAAATCATGTTGTTATGTGACTTTCAGCGTTCATGGCGATATTTGCTATGACTTTTATTCAAACAAAAAGTCCACTAAAGCTCACCAATTCTGGTATGGTTGAGGCTAATAACTTTTCAAAAAGCTTGAAACAGCTTCTCACAAAAAAAAAAAAAAAAAAAAAATGCAAAAATTTACCTCATCAGGGAATTAACAATCTTTTTGAAAGATATCCCCTATGCAACGCAATCTTAAAAAAAAAAAAAAAAAAAAAGAAAACCAATAATTATTATTTTCTCCTTATGCCCCACAATAGCAAAGGAATAGACAGATCAATAGACTCCTTTTAAAAAGGCTGCGTCACAAGATATCTACAACATTGACAATGAAGTTGAGAAATTTACCTATATCGCCCTGCACCCTAGAGGAATTTCGGGATGGATTTATGCCGTAGGGCATACACGTTCTTCAAAACTTTCAGGGACAACTAAACTTCTAAATGATACGCAAAAGTTATATCGGTTCTAATTTTCATAAGGACTCAGAACTGTTCAGTGCTGAACATATCCATCAATACGCTTAAAGAAATTTACTAAACGCTGGTGAACAAAGGTGAACTCTGAAGTCGGTCTGAGAGGGCAGGTCAGCTGCGTCAGTAGGATGAGGTGACAGGATCCACCACCTTTCGCTGCAGGAGAAGAAGTTCTGTCAAACTGCCAGACCCAGGCAGCCGGTTATTTCGCGTTGTGAGGAAGAAGAGCTCAGGCTGCAGCTGACAAATCTGTGGGAAGATAGCGTTTAAAACAGAGGTGTCCGTTATACGGGTAGGACTTATAACGGCGTTGTCATGAATATTATCCTCAATTTGGCTTTATATAAAGTTAACGGTTTATTGCAGTTTCAGATGTGCATTATAATACTTCGATGCTGTATTAATGATATTAGTGATTATATCAATGACGATGATAGATAGATAGATATATTCATAAGTAGGATGATGTTGACATTGTTGATATTGATGCTCTTGCTTCTTACCAGATGCACATAACACATCTCAGGTTTATGCTTTATTCAAAAGATCTTCGAAATCTCAGGACATCAAACGAATTATGTGAGACTTAACTGAAATTCACGGCTCGTAACTTACTTCGGAGCTTTGACTAACAAGAGAATTAGTCATACATAGAAGACGAATTTCAATTAGAAGTCGTTCTGGACCCTAAAAACTTGAATAATATAATGGTGCGAGAAGTCTTTGTGGATCAGCATTAAATTTTTATTCAGCCTTCACACCAAAAAAAAAATAAAATAAAAAATAACCACTTTCAACTCAAATCTTTTCTCTCTTCTCTTCTCGACTCCCCTCCCTTTTCAATCTCTCTCTCTCTCTCTCTCTCTCTCTCTCTCTCTCTCTCTCTCTCTCTCTCTCTCTCTCTCTCTCTCTCTCTCTCTCTCTCTCTCTCTCTCTCTTATCTCTTTTAATTCCCTCTTTCATCATACTATTTTGCCTTCCTACCACCATGACCCTATTGGACAAACAAACCAATATATATTTTTTAAAAGCAGTGATCGCTTATCAGAGCGCCAGTCACGAAACCAGCTCAGTCAGGGCACGGGACCATCCACACTGCCACCACAAACAAGATTTACAGAGAGAGCCTCCAGAGACCAAGGTTCTTGACACAAGCGCGATAAAAAAAAACAAAACTATAGATCAGTCTAGATCTGGTTCCTAGATCCTATCATTTGCTTTATCGACAGCTCAAGGTTCACGTTTATTTCATTGCTGGCTTATTTTTTTTTCTCCCGAGTAAACAGAATCATTACTGCGTCAGTATGTCACGCGATCATTTCCTAGAGAAAAAAAATAAACAAAACCCCCACAAATTTTCAGAAAAAAAAATATTAGTAATGTGATTTGTATATAGATACGTCCACATGCATTATTATTGGTGGATAAACGGCATTGTATATTACTATACTTTGGCCGTGACGCCCATTGCGAGCTTGTCTGACACACGTCAAACGTGGCAGAGCTGGTCCTCGTGACATCACGGTGAAATATCTTTACACTTTAATTAATTTAAATTAAGAAAAAAAAATCATAACTAAGTTTTACACGGACACCCATAACACCTTACGTCTAAAATTAAAAATAAAAAAGATTTCGTTATACAGATAAGGTTTTATTTCATGGAAAAAAAACGTAAGGCGCAGCAAAGGACACGCCAAAGAGCAGACAATACAAAGAAGAAAGAGGAATGTATAGACTGGATGTTACTTGGTACTGCGTTATATAGATTTACGCCCCTTGGCGCTCCGCTCATCGGAGAGAGGGCGGGAGATGGGAGGGGAAAGGCGGAGGGGAGGGAATGGGTTACAAAGAAATCAAATCTCAAGGCCAAACTAGATGGAGGAAACAGAGCAGGCTACAAGTAAAATTCACAGGGAAATGGGAGAGAGAGAGAGAGAGAGAGAGAGAGAGAGAGAGAGAGAGAGAGAGAGAGAGAGAGAGAGAGATGCATAGTGCAGCCATAATCCCATACCAAAAATAACCATAAACCATACACCTACCTATGTGTATTATGTTAATATCAAGCTGATGGTCACCAACAAACGCTTTAACGGGGTGAAGCAAAATAATCTGCGAAATCGTGCGTAGGTCAGACACATTAATAGCAATAGCTTAATAAAAGTAAGATGTTGATAGCAGATGTATGTCTTCGCTTGGCTTCTTTTAGACAGTGCGGCACCATCTAGATCTAGATCTTGATATTGACATCCTTCTTTGCTATAATTTTGTTTCGTATCCTTCATATTAAATAAATCTTGCTCAAAAATAGTGAGTGCGTTATAGAGGTTCCTCTCAAAATGCATGTATATATGTTTGTAAAGGAAGTCCATAAACTTCTTTTTATCCTCCGTTCATGGCTTTGCTCACGCTCAATGCAATATGAGTGCAACCTTAACCTTAAGTTGACCTTGTGTTACTGACGCCTTTGAACGGCTTTGTTCGTGATCAAAGGGAATGGCCTACTATATAAAGAGGGACTTGAACTCTTCAATATATGAAGTGAAGAAAAATATTAGGATATAAGTTTTAAGTGAAAAAAAGACTTACGGGATGCAATTATAATATCAAAGAATGACACAGAGAAGCCTTAAACGATAATCATATCAGAACGTGAGAGAAGTTGACTCGAAGAGCTGTTTCCTTTGAAGCATTACATCGGCGGGAACAAGAAGAGACCTAAAGATTATTAATAATTATGAGTAGCGAATTGATGGCCTGGTGATCATAAAGCTATGAGATCCAGAAACAGATAACAGAGAGGTTCATTTCGTTTGAGATTGATTTAATGACAAGCCTAAAAAACCGTTTTCATATGGTTATTGAGTGTTTCCACTTGATCAAACGATTAGATGAGGTAACTAAATAGGTTTCCATAAACTGTAACATAGGCTCTGTGCGGTTGGCAGTGACTGTAGTTCCTTCATTTGATAGGATTTTAATTTAAAAGTAAAAATTAACTGAAAGTTTACAAACAACATTATCCAAATGAATCAAGGAAAAAGCATTTACAATAGGGTAGAGTTCAAGAGAGAGAAAGAGACAAGGGGGAGGAAAGGGGAAAGAAAGAGAGAGAGGGAGAGGGAGAGAGAGATAGGGATGAAGAGAAGAGAGGAAACAACGAGAGAGTAATAGGGGAGAAGACGAGCGCAACAAAAAAGAGATCGCACGATAAGAGAGAGAGTGTGTGTGTGTGTGTGTAAGAGAGAGAGAAAGAGAGAGAGAGAGAGAGAGAGAGAGAGAGAGATAGAGAGATAGAAAAGTAGAGATAGGATCTATAGCGTGATACCAATGGCCTAGTGCTATCTATACCACACAAGAGGCTATTATGATAAATTATTGACCAATTCTAAGAATGCTTAATTGAACTAGTTTTTTATGCACAACAGCAAGGGAAAAAAGACATTGGTGTTTTAAATTACTTAGCTACATTCTTGTTTGTTTGTTTTTTTTTAAAAAGGGTGCCTATGTTACACTCTGTAGTAATATGTATTTATATATACTGCATGCAACATTAATTGTGCTTAGACATGCTGGACATGATCAAATACAAAATTAAATCCCAGACTCAACCAATCCGAGTCGAGGCAAAGTTCCGTCTATAGTGATACTGACCGGATGATGCGCCAATAGAATAGATTGATGATATCCAAAGAATTGCAAAATCAATATTATAACATCCTGTATCCACTGCAATCCATTCTACCAGACAGGTGAATCAGTTGTGAATTATTTCCCTGCTTGCCATGCTCGGTCCAAGAAACAGTCACCGTGCACATTACTTTATAAACCAGACAATCCGTGCCAGGGACTAACATAATTATTTAGCACACTATCAATTCCTATGTAAATTCATGCAATGTATTGAATGATAAAACTGCGTGACATCTAAAGCAGAATGCAAACACAGCTATACACAGACCTCAGTAGGTATGGGTTATCTTAATCCATATGTGTTTGTTAACATGACATTGTTAAAAATCAAGATAAACCGAATCACTGAGTGCTGGAAGCTAGAATATGTATAGGTTGTTCTATTAACATGACACACATGTCGGAATAAGTCCAACGCGCATTGAGACAATGTTTTCCAGTCTGCATTCTTCAGGCCAAAAAATGTCGATTAGAGACTAGAGTCGAGGTAAAGGCAGTCCGTGACGCAGGAAACAGACCCAGTTACATCGAGATTAGATGTGAAACTGAGAAATTACATATGACTGCGGTCAAAACAACATAGAGGAATGAGATGGGGGCAGATGGACTAAGCATTCTTTTGCAAGTGCATCACAACAAATTGTTGGTCTCCAGATCTATTCTTAGACAGTTACGTAGGAAAGAATGTCGAACTGTCATGGAGAGAGAGAGAGAGAGAGAGAGAGAGAGAGAGAGAGAGAGAGAGACAGACAGACAGACAGACAGACAGACAGACAGACAGACAGACAGGCGAAAAGACAGACAGAGAGATAGACAGACAGAGGGAGAGAAAGTGATAAAGAAGAGAGAATCTGTGAACGGCGATATAAGAAATATTTATATATATATATAGAGAGAGAGAAACGGAGAGAGAAAAAGAAACAATGAGAGAGAGAGAGAAAGAGAGAGAGAGAGAGAGAGAGAGAGAGAGAGAGAGAGAGAGAGAGAGAGAGAGACAGACAGACAGACAGACAGACAGACAGACAGACAGACAGACAGACAGGCAGACAGACAGACAGACAGACAGAGAAAGGGAAAGACACACAGAGACAACATGAAGAGAGAAGAGTGTGAACATTATAATACAGAAAGAAAGAGAGAGACAGAGACAAAGAGATATACATAGTTGGATAAATAGATAGATAGATAGATAGATAGAGAGATAGAGAGAGAGAGAGGGAGAGGGAGAGAGAGAGAGAGAGAGAGAGAGAGAGAGAGAGAGAGAGAGAGAGAGGGATAAGTGATGAAGAAATGCCATGTGGCTATTAGAGTAAATACTCCACTACTACAGTCATCCAAGCTTAATGTTGTGCGGTAATCTCCGGGCAAACGTTATATCCCGGGGTAGTGTAAGCCCACTTAGATCTATGACTTTGCGGCTTTTTCCGACTTTCTATAGTAGTTTGATTTCGAGAATATGGGAAGGTTCCTAATTGGGCTCGCAAAAATTCTTGTTTTGATATTAACAGACCCAGAATCATTGTTGCTAAAATATAAAATTTATATATACTTTTAAATTGCTAAACTTTTCTTAAGTCTCTCTCTCTCTCTCTCTCTCTCTCTCTCTCTCTCTCTCTCTCTCTCTCTCTCTCTCTCTCTCTCTCTCTCTCAGAATCCTATAAGAGGACAATCATTTTATTGCATTCCATTTCAGATTTTTGGCAGAAATGTAGATAACTTTAAAAAAAATGACGGTTCGAATTGCTGCGAACGTTGTAAGGTGTTGGGGAAAATTCTTAAGGTCTAATTTAAGTTGAAGTCTATTAATTCAATATTTTCAAGTGTGTTTTGCTTTCATTTTTATTATTATAATTCATACGTGCATTTTCTTAGCCATAGTTCATCGACGAACTTTTGGGAATGTATAGACACAGACTGATATAATCATGTCAAACTTTATAATGATCGGTGTTTGTAATAATGACAGAAGCCCTGATTAGAATCTTTAGCGGTTAGAAAACGATGTTAATATAAATTATTGATTTAATCAACTATGTTTTGTAATCAGTTGTTTCCCCCTGGAGGTCTACAGTAACTGTGTGCATACATTTCTATCCGATGAATTTGATGTTAAACACATCCAGTCTCTCTGCAAATCTACATTTCGATTTTACTAGTTTGTAATAATGGATTATATGTTTCCTTCGACATGCAGCTAATTTGGAAATTGGGTTTTGTCCGTGACAGGAACAAGGTTATTATTATTATTATTATTATTATTATTATTATTATTATTATTATTATTATTATTATTATTATTATTATTATTATTATTATTATTATTATTATTATTATTATTATTATTATTATTATTATTATTATTATTATTATTATTATTATTGTTATTATTATTATTATTATTATTATTATTATTATTATTATTTTTATTATTACTATTATTATTATTATTATTATTATTATTATTGTTATATTACTACTACTTTTTAAAAAAATTTCTGATAGTGTATCATTTTTCTATGTGTAGGTTTACATCTAAAATAAGAAGTAAACTGAGCATTATGTCATTCTACATCAGCCAAGTTCTACAATCAATACAGCCTTTTTCAATATTTCATTTACATCCACTCTTTTATTATTCGTTTGAATAACTCAAAATCTTTTTATCGGCCACCGAAGAGTTCAATTTAAACCTCAATCAAAATAACCATTTTTTCTTGAATAATGTAATCTGCCGTCTAACATTGCTCAATACTTCTTTCCACTATCAAGATGGGAACCCGCCTATCTGATTCTGAACCTCAATGGGTTGGCAATGCCAACTGCTATGCAAAAGTTGGCACGCATTCCAAACCAAAGCTTTGCCGGCATACTTTGCAACATTAACGAAATGTTTCGTTTGTTTATAACACTAATTTGCTTTGAGCTTAATGGCTCATTACATTCGAGTCTTACTGCAGAGATGCTCAGCTGTTACTTTTTAAAACCTTTTGATTTGTGTTTTATGGGCTGGTGCGATACCCTCTCCCCTTTCCTCCCCCCTCTTTTTTCCCCTCTGCCTCCCAAAAAGCATAATAGAAGTTCGAAAAACAAAATTGTCAGTGAATATTACATAATTTTGAGTGCTCTCTCATATGAACCGTAGGCCGGCTCACTAAGAGCTTCGTCAATTCCATAACACCTATTTTTTTTTCGAAGGAAATTGAAAAACCAATTTGGAAAAAAAAAGGTACAGAAAACGAATAACACCATTAACAAGATACATTTTACCTGTGTTTGTTTAATTATTATAACATCTCAATACACAACAAAAACTAAAGAGTAGGCATACATCTTTATTAATTTTTTTTTTTATTTTGCTTTCTGTCAAGCCATTGTTAAAAAATACTCAAACTTGAGCTATTCCGTCGGAACAGACTCCAAGCTTGCCATTTTTTAAACCACAATTCTAAAAGTCAAATTCCTCAACCTTCGAATGCGCTGTTGAGATAACAGAATGATCGGGGAGGTAATTTATAAGGTAGCTTTGTTAAAGTCGCATGACCCGTGTCGTTGATAAACACGGTGATAATCATCACACGCCCTAATAAATTCTGATTGTATGATAAGCTCGTGCCAGCTAACTGTAGACCATTAATTTCGCAATCACCGAGCGCGTGCTGGGTCATTATCTAGCTCTTTGGATGGATGAATGAGCATATTGCAAAAAATTTTTTTTGTTTCTATCTATCCCTTTAACAACTGAAATGGAACTCAAGAAAGCTCAATTGGTAGAGCTTTGGGCTAACGACCATGAGGACCAAAATTCGATCCCCATCTAAGCCATCCAGTGGTGGGGCCAGATATCATGATAATAAATCAACCTCTTCCTAGGCTTGACGAATAGCCACCCTCTTCGTGTAAGAATCTTCTGAAAACTTTTAAGGGCGTAAAATAATTAGACCTCACACCCGTTGATCTGCAACCAGTTTTTACTATCCTTCTCGTTCTTCTGCTCTGCTCCTAATCTCACTCATCTCAACACCTGTTAACTCCTGAATATATAAAAATCTATACACGGTCTATATCCACTCATCTCAACAAGACACTAAAACACAACACAAATAACTGCTAACAGGGATATAGATATTGTTTTAAAAGAAAAAAAAAAGGTTAGACGCAACAGTAATAGTGAGATGTGAAGGATCGTATCATTGCTGGCTCATTCTCAGAAACACAAATAAAAATGCATGTCAAATGCGATGCACGAAACGGGTAACCAGCTCACGCCCAATAAGAGTAGTTAACTAATTTTATAAAAATCCAAATCTATTTACAGATTGTTTTAAACATTCATTATCAAGTAGGTTTAGATAACTCCGCGGCTAAGAATTTTCACAAGGCACTCTTATGCACTTAATGTGAAAACTCAAAGCTCTCTAATAAGCGTTAAAAATGATCTGAAAACAGACTGAGAAAAAAAAAAAACCTCCTAGTCGACTTCCTTTATTAACATGCCGGTAAATTTTTCACGATTTCATAAATGACTCACATAATGATATACTCACACTGTCTCCGCTGACGCCATTTAAGGTTTCAGGAGTTAAACACTGTAAAACGAGTTTCAGGTATTTGACATTTCGGAACGAGGAATCTCCGAAAAATGAAATACACAGTTCAATTCTCTTTATAAGTTATAGCCACTCAACAGACGTAGTGGGCGCACGGGATTCTGTGCGCTTGAACTGATGTTTCTTCGGTCTGAGAGGATGGACCATCTGATATTGAAGGGGAGACAATCTCATGGTCAGATTGTTCTGGTCGCTTCACGTCTGCCCCTTCCACCTGAGGGTGTCCCATGGGTGTCTTGGCCACACTGATTGGTGCCAGAAATAGGACTGACTAGGATAATGCATCTCTCAACTCTACCCCCCCCCCCCTTATTTTTCCCCTTTTTTCCCCCACATCCTACATATCTATCTTTGTCTCTGTGTGTATCTGTCTCCCTGTCTAATTGATTCTCTCTCCCAACGTTTCCTCCCTGCGCAATCTTCTTTTTTTTTTCACTATCGTTACCCCCTTTTCCCTCTTCTTTCTCTCTCAATCACCATTTTCATTCTTATCGAAGAAGGTAAGTGAAATCATGAACCCATCTCAAACGCTATGTCTGTAATATACCGAGAGAGCTTATTAGGCCTTTTGACTCCCTACTTGGATAGAAAAGTGTCTACTCCATCAGAGGAGCGATGAGAAAATGAGAGAGAAAGAGAGAGAGAGAGAAAGAGATAGATGGATATATATATATATATATATATATAAAGAGAGAGATAGATAGATAGAGACAGACAGACAGACAGATAAATAGATAGATAGATAGAGATATAGAAAGATAGATACATAAATAGATAGATAGATGGATAGAGAGAGAGAAGGAGAGAGAGAGAGAGAGAGAGAGAGAGAGAGAGAGAGAGAGAGAGAGAGAGAGAGAGATGAAGGGGAGATACCAAACATAATTATGATTAAACTTGTTGGACAAAATAAAAAAGGCAAAAAAACAAAAACAAAAAAAAAAACAAAGACGAAAATAAACAATAAATAAATACAATAATCTGAAGTGCAAAAAGACCATCGTTCTTTAGAGTGACTGGATCTTTAATTTAGTATATCAGTGAACGGCACAGAGATTTTTTATATAGATTTCAAAGTATTTTTTCATTTAGCTTAAGGTGTATACAGCACAGGATAGATGCAGCTGAAGGGACAATGAGAACGAGAGGGGCCTGAGCTTTAGATGGAGGAGATATCTAAACCAGTAATGAGAGGCAAACACATTTCATACTCCTAAGAGGTTAAACATGTTTGCATAAGTAATTGGGATGCTCAATCTGGCGCTAACGCAAAGGGTAGCTTAGTGGCTGGGTGCTGGTGCTACGCAAATGCCATCCCCCCATTTGAGTGCATCTGCCATCTGCCCCACCCAAAACTGTCACAGTCGCTCTTAAACTCGCTTGAAAAATGTCATTTTAGATTTTTTTAAAGAATGTATCTGACATGATATGAGGCTTGTTATAATGTATTCTACGACTATAGTGAGTATTGCGTTTTATCAAAACAAATAACGACTTTCAAAATCGCGGTCAGCAATGCGGATTGTCCATTACAGAAGTTTTTCAAAGTTTTGGATCTCGCATGACTTAGCGGAACTGATTAATAGGCCCTCGATTTAGACCACATGCTGGCTGGCGTGAGTACAATGGCAAGTCCCGGCTGGGCAGGGACAGCGGCACCTGTGACCCGCTCGGTAAAAGAAGAACGTATCATTAAGAGTGCATTTATTTGAGAGGTCTGTATGTCTCGGAAAGGAAGACACAAAAATGAAACCATTTCAGTCGGAATAATATCGAAGTGCATGTTAATCCTTAGATTTGCATTCAAACGCCACCATCGAACATGTATCTATATCCTCTCTGGTCTAAACAAGACGTTGAGTGGACAACCTCAATGACACCTCATCTCGATAGAAACTTGACCAGCAGACCACGAGCTGTTGATCTGCACGCTGAATGGCGACAAGCAACTGTAGACATTCTTGTGTAGCAGCCATGAATTGTCTCTAGCACTTCAAGAAGTGCAGTTGGGCGTCACCCTTTTTAAGTAAAAGAACCTGTGAGGTTTGAGGAGAAAAAAAAGAACGAAAAAAAAACAAAACAAACAGATGGACAAAGAAAACATATAAAACAAAAACAAGTTAAAACAGCTTCGTCATCGGCACATGAGTGTTTCTATATCGCACCTGACGCGCCATTCCACGTTTTTATTTTTTTTTGTTTAAACTATCTCTCTCTCTCTCTCTCTCTCTCTCTCTCTCTCTCTCT
>JAWDGP010004902.1:122500-172500 GCA_033675545.1 Elysia crispata | reverse complement strand
CCTATCGTGGTAAAAGTAAAATAATTTACTAGAATTTGATCAGTTATGTACAGAGAATAGGAACCATACCGAAACAGTATCGCAGCTAGATCTAAAAGCAAATAAAAATCTAGCACAGCGTTGAAATGATTATGTTCACTTTTCTGGGAATAGGCACAGAAAGAATGAGAGCATGCCCAATTATCTCAATTTACCAATCAGATCTAGATCTAGATCCAGCTGGATCTTTTCTATCTGCGTCCTCCAACTTGCATGGAATGGTAATAATATAAAGCCTTACAAATAGTGTGATGAAAGGAAATATAGTTTAACTCTATTCTATTCCGGGCGATTTGAGACTGGTTTCACTAAGTCAGCTTTTGGACGAATTTGGTGCTTATGAAATATGTAATCTTACTCTAGGCGAAGTATAAAACAAATTTGTTGAAATTTCTATATTTTGTTCTCTATTTCCTACAAGAAATTTTAGAGCAATACGTCAACGTTTATTTTTTGTACTAGTTTAGTGGCATTTTCTGGTAAAACATTTTATAATAATTCTTTATAATATAAAGATTATTTTATGATAAATATTTACTCGTTTTGTTTAGTAACAGGACCTATAGCAAAAAAGAAATTGAGGATGTTTATAAAATTTTAGCCAGAGCAACTATGAAACTATGTGACTATCAGTTCTCCACCATTGTATGCAGCTATTTAGTTGAAAATTAAAAAAAAAAAAAAGCGAACAAACCATAAATTATCAGCTTATCGATTTAAAATAACCTAACCAGATTTTGTTCAGATCGTTTTGTGCAAGGCAATCAGAGTTTATTGGATTTTTTATCACTATGCAATATAGTTTTGTGACTTTCGATAAAATACGTATTTCAATTATTATATTATCATAAGAATTATATTCAATTATTTTTTTTTTGTTTATGGAACTGCAGATAAAGCCTGAGGTGTCTTCACTCTATGCGTTGTTGTCTTTGCTCTTGCTGATTTTGTTTTTTTATTTTGTATTTTTTTTCTTCATAGTTATTAAAAGTAACAGGAGAGAGAGAGAGAGAGAGAGAGAGAGAGAGAGAGAGAGAGAGAGAGAGAGAGAGAGAGAGAGAGAGAGAGAGAGACAGACAGACAGACAGACAGACAGACAGACAGACAGACAGACAGAAAGACAGACAGACAGATAGAGACAGAGACAGACAGAGAGAGAGAGAGATACAGAGGGAGAGGGAGAGAGACAGACAGACAGACAGATAGACAGACAAACAAAGACAGAGAAAAGAGAACGAGAAGAAACGAAGAAGAAGAAGAAGAAGAAGAAGAAGAAGAAGAAGAAGAAGAAGAAGAAGAAGAAGAAGAAGAAGAAGAAGAAGAAGAAGAAGAAGAAGAGAAGAAGAAGAAGAAGAAGAAGAAGAAGAAGAAGAAGAAGAAGAAGAAGAAGAAGAAGAAGAAGAAGAAGAAGAAGAAGAAGAAGAAGAAGAAGAAGAAGAAGAAGAAGAAGAAGAAGAAGAAGAAGAAGAAGAAGAAGAAGAAGAAGAAGAAGAAGAAGAAGAAGAAGAAGATGGAGTTTATTATTTACCGGTTTGTTTGTTTTTTACTTTCACAAAACTATCTTGGCTAGCTTGGATCAGACATACTGGCCAACGTTTCTCACAAAACTTTAAAGATCTTGCATTATGACTCTACGTCTTAATATGTCTTTTTTTTACGGATGCTCAGAAGGAAAGCGAAACCTGCTTTCCGAGTTAGATCTAGATTCTAATCACACAAACTGAGCCCATGCGGATCTTTGGTGATAATATTTATTACTGCGATTTCCGATTAAAAGGAACTTTGTCTTATCTAAGTACTACCACTTTCTATGTGAAACTTGTTTTTATTTTTTTTTTAAATTAAAATATAGACTTTTCAACTTAATCGGCGACCTTTGTTGTCACTCTCAAAAACTAACAGAGATAAATACGGCACTTTTAGTCTATAATAGTGGTGATCTAGGTCTGTTACTCTCCTAGATCGTCTGCACCGTGCTACGTTCGGCTTTTTTTTTCATTTCAGGATCTAATTTTAAAGACCGTGGTACAATATTATTATTATTATTATTATTATTATTATTATTATTATTATTATTATTATTATTATTATTATTATTATTATTCATGAAAACTTTCATATAGGCGTACTTTTGCTTTTTTTTTTCTTTTTTTTTTTTGTTGTTGTTGTTGTTGGTGAAGTTTTAGGATGGTGGGGCAATCCATTTACGCTAAAGAAAAGAAGAAAAAAATCCATCCCGCAAAAACGATCCTTTGGTCTGGAGATTATGCTTTAAAAAAACATCTGAACTATTCCTCTTCTTTTGCTCTTTTTATCTTCATCTTCCTATCCTCCATTTTTCTTCTCTTCTCATTTTTCATCCTTCCTACTTTCATTGTATTGAACCACCAACAAAAGAGAAAACTATAAGTTAAAATGCGAAAAAATTTTAAAAAAAAGAAGAAGAAGAAGAAACGAGGGACGCCTGGCCAGTCCTTTAGCAGAAGTAGCGGTTTTTCCCCCAAGCTCATTGACGTCACATGCAGAAGTGTAATGGAGATCATAGTTATGTGTCCCTACCCTACCATGCCGGATATTCTTCCCTTTGGGTCTATCCCCTCACGGTTTTTCCTTGCCATTACCACAATATTATACACACAAAAATGACGAGTCGGCCCCGATTGTTACGACACCGCTAAAAATAATATTTTTAATAGTTATCTGCTGAAACAGTCATGCAGATTCAGGTATGGTAATGAGAAAATGGGTTGAAAAAAGGATTGAAAAATATAACAAACCAAAGTATGAAACAATGTTCTACATCTACACGTAATTGCATTTAAAAAAATAGAACTAGAAGAACGATTTGTGCAAAGAAATGGTTCTTTAGAACGCGCGCCTGCACCAAAATAAACTCATCCAAATCCACATCTGCTACATAAACTCCGTTTTTATCCAGATTCCTTCAGAAAGCACCTGAGAATGTGCTTTGCTCTTTAATCTCCACGGTCATTCATTAGAACGGAATGCTTAAAGTTTTAAACTGATGCTTGTGACCACGTTGCCAAATAGTAATTATTTCGATTTTCACAACACAAGTGCGCAAGTAGTAGTTTAAAAAAAAACGAAAGGATAGGCAGAGTAGGCTACATAACAAGCTGTATTAAATAGATAGCAATTCTTATTTAAGTAAAAGATTGGAGCAAAGCATGAAATATTACTTTAATTAGGCCAATCTATTCCTTCTCTAGTGCGCATGCGGTTTAAACATTTTTATTTCAAACAGGCACTATAAAAACCATCCTTACCGAAGATTTTCGTAATTTAAATATGCTGATTCCGAAAATTTTGATTTTTAAAATTTGACCATAATATTTCAATTTTAATTCACAGAATGTCTCAGGCGGACGGCAATATCAAAGTGACAACGTAAACTGGGCGATCGCTTGTCAAAATATCAAGTAGTGCTTGGCTTTCTGGATCGGTCCCAGAGGATGTGCGATCGGTACCAAGGGAGATCGGGGATTTCCCTCGACGCATGCGTATAGAACCACCATGACAGGAAATTGTTCCGCAAAGAGGCGTTCGTTCAAGTGATGCCTGCGTCTATATGGAGCATACAACGAGCGTTTGATTACATAAACAGCTCAAACGAATTTAGTTTTATCCAGGAGCCAAGTTGCATGAATTTCAAGGTGCGTCCATGTTCAGTTTAATATAAGTTATTTGGGGGAAACGGTATAGCGAACTACATGAATCAAATGCTTTCATTATATTGAACCGGTGGATACACTTTGAAAGAAAACTGCTCGTTTTCAGTTTAAAAAAAAAAAAAGAAAAAAAGAAAACCACTATTGTCTGTATTATACATCATTATGTTCGAAGCTGTGCAATACTTATATTTTTATCATGAATAATTATGTATATTAATTTTTATGCCCGTGATTCGCATTTGAATGGTTCATTTAAGCTATTATTTCAATTCAATTTCTATGATGTGTATACCCATGTCGTATTTCTTAATTATGTCAACCTTTTTTCTAACGGCAAAAATAATTTTCTTCACTTTATCTTATGGTTCACCATATTTCCAACACACTTTGAAGATAAGCAGTAAAGGTATTTTATAAACAGTAGACTGCACCCAATGACCATTATTTATGAACAAAACCGTTTAATAAATTGCAATATTGTTAAAAACCTTGGAAATAATTACTTTAAACCTAAACCAAGGCATGAAAAAATTCATGTAAATCTACTTTTCAGACGAATAATTTTTTAACTCCTTTATTTTCCTAGTCATCTTTTTTTCGACGGACAAATTTTGTTTATGGCTTCTTATGAAAGCAATAAAGATGGATATTTTTTAATATTGCGATTTCTCTTTTAAAGCTTGCGAAATAAATCTGTGGACGGTGCGATGGTATAACTGAAGATAATTGAAGATAAGGAACATCATTATTTTAGAGCAAATTTTGGGACATAAAAAAATGTCTGTAACCCAACATATAGCCCAATGTTTTAAACCCATCTTCACATCAGCTATGTATAATAATTATGAGAATGGGACAACGTTTAAATAATTTAGATAGCAAAATGCTAAGCAAAATGGTTCATAGTTACCGCATCTACTTCAACAATAAAACAACTTATAAAAAAAAACCATCTAACGACAGGCATAACAGCATTATGAAAAAAAAATCAGTAACAGCAGCAACATTAAAACGAATAAACAGCCAATATTTGTTAATCTGCACTACCTTTCTTTGTTGAGAAATATACCATCTTATCTAGCTAGAAACAGTTAATACCTTTACTGACGCAACATATTAACAGAACACGGGCAAGCACCCCAAGATTATGTCCCTTGGTTGTAACCAAACTGACTCCAGCTGCTGGTTTCTCTCTTAACAAAAACCGACCTCTCAAACCGTGCCTTGAGAAACAAAATAGCTCAAATTCAATCTTTGAGCAGAAGAAGAAGTTGACCAAAACTGTTTTAACCCAGTTTTATAATCCATCTCTCCCTCCCTACTCCTTTATCTTTAACATCATTCTCTCCAGCCTCTCTCACGCGGGCTAGGTCAAAACAACAGCTCCAATTTACTGGCAACCAGCTCTGGACCTCTTCCACAATAAACACTCCCTCCCATAGTTCCTCAAATTGGCGTATTTTCCGGCTCCTAACAGGATTCTGGATACTTTATGGAGTTCTTTGTCAAGCTAAGACGTTCACCAAATTTCTGGGTCATTGTGGTCGGATGACCAGTAGCCTTAAAAGTTTTAGGTTGTTGACAAAGAAAACTGAGTTGAACGTTACACATTTTTCACCAAAATAAAAACAGAACACCCATGTTTCAAAACTTTGTTGATTATATTTTTTTTTAGATTTCACTTTGCTTTCTCAATTAAAAAAAAAAGGTTTAACGTATAATGCGTATATAATCAAGACTTTTAAGGATTTTTATCTTTATATTACTCTTCCAAACTTTCTTCTACGTGGTTCACACGAAAAAAAAAGGTAGAAAAAGTCATTCGAGTTTCATAACATTGCAATCTGATAAAAAAATAAGTGGCCAGGGTTTATATTTCTTCGACCAATCACATAATGATTATAAAATAAAGTTATAAGTTTTATTCAAAAAACATAGTGCCGCTTCAGAACGAGTGTGACTACAATCATATTCTCAATACACTCGCATACTCTAACTGCTATAGACTATTTAGAATCAGTAACTAAGAACTGTTGAGGGGGTATGACATCATAAATATTTCTCTCACGGCTTCGAACACTTTGTAATAGTGTTGGTACAAGATTTTTTTGTTTGTTTACAAAAAAAAAAAAAAAAGAAAAGAACGGCAATAGTAAAAGTACAATGTTTGTTAAGCAAACACCTGTGGTGCACTAATTTGAAGAACACAGAAAACATGCAAGCAAATCGAGCACAGGTTAAAACATGCAAATCTGAGTAACCACAGAATATCATTGAACATTCTCTTTAAGTAGAAGGCATCTAAAGATATTCTCTCGTAATGGTGAATATTGTTACAGCGACAACTAATGACACAGAATGTTGAAAAGAGAGGGCGAGGGGAGGACAAAAGGGAAGAAAACAAAACATGATAGAGAAAGAACACCTATCTTTCATTAAGTTAAAAGAATATCCATTACCATCTAATAAATTTCTTTTTTCATAAGAAAAATAGAAAATTTGACATCTAACAAGGGCTGCTTAATATTCACCACCCCCCCCCCCCCCCCCCCCCCAAAAAAAAAAAACAAAACAAAAAAACAAAAACAAAAAAACAGAAAAAAACGCCTGTTTGCACATAAATATCGCCCGTTATTGGTTTGAACATTATTTTGTTTTTATATTACAGTGTGCATGTTCATTATCCAAGACAGAACACGAACACTAAACTGTCTTCACATAATTAAAAGAAAAGGCGCACGACAATAAAATAAACTACTCATCTGCGCATTACGAATTATCTAGTTTTTTCTCGTTCTTTACTCATCCGGACCTTCAGTCTATTCTAGTTGATCTAGAGAGGTTCTTTGTTGACGATTAGCTGGAATCTAGAGACGAATCTAGCCAACCCGATTGTTTATTGTTGATTATTACCCGGATCTCGTGTGGAGCGTGGTAAAACACTGGCAACAGTAAACTAGCTGAGTTAAGTTTGCAGGAATTTTATTGCTTTATTTCACCACTGACGTTTGCCAGGGATCTAGATTTAGGCTACATGTGTGGTGTTATATGTCTGGAAAAAATTTATACTGATGGATTTGAGCATCTTCCATTATGTTCATACAAAAATAAATAAATAAAAAGATTAAAACCAAATGTATACTTTGCTTTCTTAAAAGAGCGAGAGAACAACTTTGTAACGTGTACAGGATGCCAGTTGGCCTTTATATCATAAGTCATACTTTGAACCGGAGGCATGATGAAAAAAAAGCAACATAGACGTACGGATAAGCTCAGCTTTTTGAGTGGGCTTTGTTTCCAATTTATATTTCAAAGGTTCCAGAGTCCAGGTCTAAATTTGGTATGATTTATTTTTTATTTGTATATGAATTGTGGATGCGCCAGGTAAAGCTTCTCTGGATCAGTTTTCAAGGCTTATCAAGTAAAAAGCTGCTTCTCAAGCCTCTACAAAGATGACAAAATTCAACAAAAAAAAAAAAAAAAAAAAAAGAACAGTTTTTACAGTTTGAAGTAAAAAAGCCAAACAGTGACATGTCTCGATTATTTTCTTGTTAAGAAACTCGAGTGAAATAAAAATAATAAAAAACGCATTTCATTTGATCGCCGTTCAACCTTTTCACGGCAGAAGTCACTTCGGTGAAGCAATTAATTTTTTTCCTTACTCATAATTGTATATTGTATATTGTCTTTCGAAAGATACATTTTACGTTTTATTCATGTCTAGAAAGAAACAGATGTTAGAAAAGCTAAAAGAGGTGTTTATCAAGAAATTCAAACAGGTAGAAAACACGACGCAATCTGAGATTTTGTAATCTGCTTTTCCTTTTTTTTTTTCGAACGGGAGGAACTTCGAGTCTTTGTATTATGAAACACCATACAAAGAGTTGATTTTATTGGACGACCAAGTATTTTACAATGTGGCCATTGCATTACATTCCAAAATTATCACTGTCTTATGAAACATACTTTTATACTGCAAAGATATCTATCTAAGTAAGTTGATAGGTAAAAGATCCTGTTAAAAACTTCTGCGTTTCTCATGCATTAATGAAACAATGAGAGACAAGCTCTGCATGAAAACAGCCCAATAACCTCAGAATACTTGAATTATTCAGTTAATTAGTCTGAGGCGATGCCAGCAGTGCTTCACATGCCTTTAAAAAGGTGAGGAAAATAATGAAGATAGAGTTTTTTTAAATGACGCACGGTCCACCGCAACCCGCGAGAAGGTTTTTTTCTTTACGACTTTGACTCCAGCTAATGCAGCATAACGGGATAGGCTAAGTCACCCCTCTTATGATTCGTAATATATATAATTTTACTTTCGCGAAGCTCCAAATTTCCAACTTAATCTGCGCCACCAAAACACCATAGAAACCTTCTAGCTGGAAGAGTAAATTAAGCTGCATGTTGGTAAATTGTTCTCTGGAGGAATCGTGAGTGCAGATGCTAGTGGGAAACTCCTCATGCTGGGACACTTAACAACATGCAGATGTACCCGAGTCAACACCGACGACTCTATAGATCGATCGATGGTGGTTTTCTTTCGCCTTCTGTCACGAAATATTTCATCCAAAATAACATAATAACGAAATTGTTATCATTCTTAATCATTTTACTCTTCTTTTTTCATTCTTCTTACTGACCGTCCGATAACTTTAAAATACTAGAGGCAAACTGCAATCAGGCTATTCGAAAACGATCGCCTAAATCTTCATATCTTATAAACAGGAGATTCTTTAAAATTAATATCTAACCTGTCGTCTCTCACAGACAAGAAAGGCCCCTGATTTATATTAAACCATGTGGAAGAAAAAGACGGATTCACGAGATTATTATTATTTTTTATTTGCGATTGCGGATTCATATGGTATTTGTTAATTTACATTTTGTTTTGTTTCGCTTCTTTTGTCCAGACCCCTTATCTAAAAATAAATAAAAAACGAAAGAAAATTGAAAAAGAAAACCCCTCAAAATTACTTGAGTTGCGAGGCTGCCTTGGCCTCTCACGTCCCAAAATTCATTTTTCAACCCTATCTCATCCATTGTCGTTGCTGAATACGCAATAACAAACGCCCCACTTTTTTTCACATCATCTATGTTAAATAAATATAAAAACAGTTCCCGGCCAAGCCGCTTGTTAAATGCAATCCTAGGTTTTATAAAAAGATGGTATAAGATTAAAACCTGTCTATCTTGCTGTGTCCCTCCAGAATGCACCAGAAATAGACGAAACAATAAGTTTAATCCCAGCAGCAAGCAACACCACGGGATCACACCATGCTACAGACGTTACTTGTTTCAACAACCTGCTCACCGGCATTAGCTTTTGAAACTATTATGATTTATTTCCTTTTTCTGTTTGTCACTCTATCTTTATGGCTGTCTTTATCACACTGTTTTTTAATCCTTATCTCTCATACTTCTCTCTCTGTCTCTGTCTCTGTGTCTATCTCTGTCTCTCTGTCTCTGTCTCTGTCTGTCTGTCTGTCTGCCTGTCCCTCTCTCTCTCTCTCTCTCTCTCTCTCTCTCTCTCTCTCTCTCTCTCTCTCTCTCTCTCTCTCTCTCTCTCTCTTTTCATTTGAACCAAAAAAAAAAAAATAAATAAATAAATAACTCACACTCTGTACATTATCATTATGTAAAACCCTCTCCCCATCTGTTCTCTCTCTCTCTCTCTCTCTCTTTCTCTCTCTTTCTCTCTCTCCCTCTCTCTCTCACTCACTCACTCAAACACAGCCTTATTTGTCATCTCTCCTGTAGCGATAAACGTCCTCTCTGAATTCCATTAGGACCACCCACGACGGGTTCGAGCCCTTTTCTAACCCCCCACCACCTTTTCCATCCCACATACACACTTTTTCTCGGTCTTTCTCTCTCAGAACTGGTAGAGCAATTAGCGTGTCTGGTTCTGTACAGTAAAGTCCATGGTCATCGTAAAGCAGTGCTGGTTCGATTTTATTTTCTTCTGTTTTAACTGTCGGCCTTGAGTTACATTGGGCTGTTATCGCATTGTTTGCTTTCTCTCTCTCTCTCTCTCTCTCTCTCTCTCTCTCTCTCTCTCTCTCTCTCTCTCTCTCTCTCTCTCTCTCTCTCTCTCTCTCTCTCTCTCTCTCTCTCTCTCTTTCTATGCCTTTCCCAAACTACACTTCAGTCTGTAATACGATCAACCTTCCTCCTATGACCAAGTCTAGACAGGTCTAGACAATTCATTTTCTTATTCCCAGCGGTATATACTCTCCTGCTCTGTCTGTTCGGCTCTTACGATAAACACCAATCTCTCACGAGAACTTCACTGCAGCTGCTAACGAAGAGGAGGAGACCGATACTAGATCTAAGCCGAACTAGATCTATTGAATTTTCTAACTAGATGGTTGAAACTTTTAAAGTCCACTTCTCGTTTGATTGGCTCATCGAATAGCGCATCAAGCCAATCACGATCGACAAAAAAAAAAACCGGATGCAGATATCAGTGTGCACGGTACTCTTCCATTTAAAAAAAAAGAATCGAAGTGCTTCGGCAGTTAAAAATAAATGCATCCATAGATTTGATTTCATTCTCTCCGCATACATCTTTATGAGCTAGAGATTTCAAATTCCGATAAAGAGGGACTGATTTTGTATCATAGGTTTTTCTCGCAAAACTTCACCTCGGCAAAACTGCAAAAAGGGGCTGATTAAACTTTAAAAGCGGTTCTCTAAAGGCAAAAAAACAATTAAAACTCTCATTGACCACCATGATTTTTTATTCTAGAATAAGAGAATATTCTCTCTCTTTCTCTCTCTCTATCTCTCTCTTTCTCTCTCTCTCTTTCTCCCTCTCTCTTTCTCTGTCTCTCTCTTTCTCTCTCCCTCCCTCCCTCTCTCTCTCTCTCTTTCTTTCTCTTTCTCTCTCTACTTCTCACAAACACACAGTAGTATCTTTTTTTTTGCTGTTTCCAGCAGCCGATTTGCCAGTTTGAACTTACAAAATGTCATTTAAAATTTAAACTATACCTGGAAATGAAACGCAGTTTCAATTTTTGTCGCAAAACTGAAGTTTGAACATACCGTTACAACAGTTTCAAGATGGGAGATGAAACTGTTTGCTTGTTTGAGGTAATAGTGTAACATATAAGCAACAAACACAAACATGATCAAGAGAGCAATCCTTACAAGCTCAACGCCGTGTAACCCGCTAAAGGTTAGCGTACATTTGATAAGGGCGCGGTTACATACATATCCGCATCAGACTTGATGAGTAGCTCTAGTCATTTCATCAGAACACATTACAATGTGCTTTCATCTCATTTCTTCTTTTTCTTTTCACAC
Organism: Elysia crispata; assembly: GCA_033675545.1. Lineage (NCBI taxonomy): Eukaryota > Metazoa > Mollusca > Gastropoda > Plakobranchidae > Elysia > Elysia crispata. The sequence continues at coordinate 161,458 of JAWDGP010004902.1, read as the reverse complement.
TTTTTTTTTGTCGCGGAAGTCGGGGATGGTTAAGAAATTAGATGGGTTGAAAACAGCTGAAACCAGTGTAAAGGAAAAACAGTAGCGAGAGTGAATGAGTAAGAATAAGGCAGTGGAGACTGAGGAGAAAGGTGAGGTAAGATATCAGAAAGTGGAAGAAAAGACAGCCAATCCACTCAAGAAGGTTAACATTTAACCCCAGGCCACTGTGGAATCAGACATGCTAGGCTCAGCGTTAAATATTTTTTCTTGCAGTGTCTGTGATGTAAATATATTTACAAACACTGAAGTCATGTAGATGCCACAGATATGCCGGAAATATCAGAACGTCGTGTTCATTGTTTTTTAAAAGGTTTTTGACGGTGCTGTCGATTTTTCGTGGCAATTTGCCAGACAACTTCGCGTGGTTCCAATTTTTTTTTCCCTAAACAAGCTCATACTTTTGTAGTTTGCTCCTAATGAAAATTTGAGGAAATAACTAATTTTTACTCGTCCCTCTTTTTTTGCACTTTTCCCCCCGATTTCTAGACTACACAAAGTTTCACTAAACCTCTTTCCTTATTCCATCTTCTCCCCAAAGATTTTACAGTTTTTCAGTTCACTTCCTTTAAAATTTATTTCTGCTCAACCGCATGCTGATCTGCTAAGTTCAATGAACCATGATGCTCGAGAACATTAGTTGTTGAAAGTTTGTGCTTCAAAGTCCTGACTGCTAAATTGTTTTTTAACGACTCTTATCACCACAGCACTTACTTAAATGAGAGAGAAGGGGAGGAAAGTAGAGAAAAGAAAAAAAAAGAAAGGATTTATTGGAATCTGTGCATAACATAATCACAGGCTGATGGGCATAGAACTCGTCCTTGCCTGGGGATCAAAGACTGGAGAATTGAATCAATCTTAGTAACAAGCTTTAGGTCTGACTTTGTCTCTTAGACTTCTAATTGTATGTACCTTTTGTCATTCATTATAGCCCGTTCATTTAAAAAATCAACATATATATAGCTCTTAACCTGACGTTAAGTTTTTGCCCCTCTAGGCAAACATATCTAACTAGATGAGACCTTAAACCCACCCAGCAAATCCGCAGTATGGTTTGAACCTGCGCGTACCAGGGCATGCGCTTTGTCACTCAACCATCGTGCTAGAATAGCTATTCTACCGTAAGACATGTACTTCGAAGAACTAGATATGACGTGACCACAAAACTGCTATTCCATCAAAACTATGCCAAGCGGAGAAAAAATTATAATAACCGGGCTTCCAAAAAATTTATTAAAAAAAAACAAGAAAAAAACAAACTTATTCTATCTTAGTCTATGTCCAGCAAAAAGAAAGATATGAAACTTATGTTAATTACAAACTTATCTCTTTACCTGTCGTCAACGATAATCAATCTAGAATTCATAGCTCCAGCCCGCATTACTCTTTAAATGATCATTCCAGTTTCGGAGTCCGTGTTTGCCACACGAAGTCCAATCTTTACAATTAAATTTTACCCCGCTGTATCAGCAAATATTGACTCCTGTCCAGCCATCCGTAACCTTATCGATTTGTTTGACGTTTTTTGTTTGTTAATTTTTTTTTTTACTTTCCTTATCCAGTGTAATTTAAAAATCATTACAGCTGTCCTTTTTTGATTTCAATTAACGGATTTATAATTCATCTTTTCTCTCTCTCTCTCTCTCTCTCTCTCTCTCTCTCTCTCTCTCTCTCTCTCTCTCTTTCTCTCTCTCTCTCTCTCTTTTTCTCTCTCTCTCTCTTTCTCTCTCTCGCTCTCTCTCTCTTATCTCTCCCTGTTCCCCTCTCTTCTCTTTCTCTCTCTCTCTTTCTCTCTCCTTCTTCATATGCTTCTCTTTCTCTTGCTCTCTTTTATGTCTTTTCAACTTTTTCTTCTTACGCCATCTTTCTGCTTTCTTTCTTTCTTTTTTTTTTTAAACAAAATGTTGAAATCAAACCTGAAAAAAAAATAAGATCGATATGGCCAACAATAATTATGCAAATAGTGTATATCAATCTTTATCTGTAAATGGACCTGTAAATGTGATATAGAATTGTCTACAAGTAAGCGCAACTAATAATTAAGAATGATAATTAAATAATAGATAGGTTATTTTGAGACGCAAGCGCAACTAATAAGTATGACTTTAATAGAATCATTGATGGATTATTCTGAGGCATAAGCGCAACTAATAAGGTTGAGTTTAACAGAAGAGCATGTATATTATTCAGAGACATAAGCGAAACTAATAAGTATAATTGATTGCTCGATAAGGCTCATCTATGACAAGGTGATCTCAGACAAAAAGTCATGGAGATAAAAGTGAGAAGAAGAGAAGAGAGGAAGAAAATATTTATGGGAACGTAAGAGTGAGAGAGAAAAAGTGTAAACGTGTCTGTAAAAGGTATAAAAAGACAGAGTGAAACAGAGAGAAAGATGACCTCATGAGTGTCTGAGAAAATAAAGAAAGAGCTAGCCAAATACACAGATAGATAGATAGAAGGAGAGAGAGAGAGAGAGAGAGAGAGAGAGAGAGAGAGAGAGAGAGAGAGAGAGAGAGAGAGGAAGAAAAAAAAAACAAGGGGAAGGACAGAGATATTTTGAGTACAATAAGTCATGACGAAAGAATGAGAGTGCAGTTCTGTTGCCCTCCGTCATGAGTACTTGCTGTGAAATTGTTTGTAAATGGAAGAGGTTAGCTGGTCTTCAAATGTAGGGCGCCTAGACTCCAGGTAGGTAATCTCAAAACTTAGAACTATAACGCGAGTTTCAATCATAAAGTGAGTATACATGGTAACATATTTCCGGACCCATACGCTAATCCGAGACTAGGTTAAATGAGACACATTTAAGCTCTTAAAACACATTTATATGTCAGTCTTCAAGAGATTAACTTAAAACCTAGGCCAGCCATAATACACAACTTAAACCTGAAAGTATTTTTTGCTATTGGTCCTATAACGTTAAAAACAAGTTTTTCTTTTTTTTTTTCTGCTCACGGATAGACCAACATGTACGGCATTTTACATTTATTGGGAGGTTGAAGAGATTTGGAGGGCACCTAGACTCTAGGCGAGGCAACCTCCAAATGGAAGGCACCTAGAAACTTCGTTTGAAAAGCAGTGGCCATCAAATTCTAAATCTTGATATGTTTTAATCGTATAAAATTATGAGTTCGTGGCGATCGCGAGCTGACAGAAATCGGTGTGAGCAGTTCTGTGTTGTCAACCTCTCCTTCTAGATCAAGGCTCTCACCTAAGACGAAGCTTAACTTATAAAGATCGTCAAGGTTTAAGTTACCCAGTCATGAAGTCAGAAGACAAGGTTCTCGAGGCGAGTGCTGCTTATAACGAGCACCCCACTGACCTGTTTAAGGCTGAACTTTGATAGATTAGACGTTGTAGAGCCCAGTCCACCATGAACGTTGCTCTCATGGATTCCGTCTCTGTTTTAAGATAAATGATCTCTAAAAATTATGTATTCAGCCTGCTCTATTCTTGAATTCTACGAATGAAGTTGCATTTTATTAACAAAAAATGTCTGGGGGGGGGGGGGGGGAAATCACCCTATGGTGCAGGATCGATTTGTGGATTAATAGAATAAAATCCCGTTTAGTACCAAACCATCGAGCCGCTCATTCTAAATTGCGTCGAAGAACGCCCTGGGTCATTGATACAATGATTTTCATCGACAGCAATCCTATATATTCTTGCTGTGCTAAGTTATTTGCAATGTTTACCGTGTTGGAAGGGTTCAATGCTAACCATTTATATGTCAGTTTAACTTGTTGGAAGGGTTCAATGCTTGACAAACTCGAGCTCTATCGATCTCGAGATTCCCACTGAACGGTGTTATCGATAGACCAAGGCTGATGCATGTACATTGATCCATTGCTCTCAGTAATTATTTTCATTGTAATCATGCGCTGTAATCACACTCGAAGAGAAGCTTTGTGTAAAAAAAAATATTTTTTTTTAAATATGCGCGAAAAGAAAAGAAAACAAACATCACCACAACCACCACCACCACCACAACCAACAATAACAATAACAATAATAATAATAATAATAATAATAATAATAATAATAATAATAATAATAATAATAATAATAAGAAGAAGAAGAAGAAGAAGAAGAAGAAGAAGAAGAAGAAGAAGAAGAAGAAGAAGAAGAAGAAGAAGAAGAAGAAGAAGAAGAAGAAGAAGAAGAAGAAGAAGAAGAAGAAGAAGAAGAAGAAGAAGAAGAAGAAGAAGAAGAAGAAGAAGAAGAAGAAGAAGAAAGAATTATAAACCACCGGTCTTCTACACCCGTGTTATCCACTTCCCTCCCTCCCCCCTTGTTTTTAATGTTCTATTTTGGAAGAAGAACATTTTCCACGCAAAAAAAAGAAGACCAACGCCAGACTCTAAATTAACACCATCACCAGATAAAGAAGAAAAGCAAAAATATTAGGGAAAATTTGAAGTTTACTGTTATGCTTGTCACTCAGACTCTCTCTCTCTCTCTCTCTCTCTCTCTCTCTCTCTCTCTCTCTCTCTCTCTCTCTCTCTCTCTTTCTCTCTCCCTTTCTCTCTCTCTCTCCTCCCCCCACAATCCATCATCACCACAATTTAAAAAAAAGTAATTCTTTTCTCTTTCTTTCGCATCTAACATCAAGTTAAAAGAGTAAAATCCGAAAAAATCCATGTCAAAGAATTTCTAGTTCTTTACTTCTTACATTCCTCGAAAGTTCCGGAGTATATTCCAATCTTTATTAGCTTTTGGCGCTGGCACCTGTTTTCTTGTTGTATATTTCTTATCCCACAGATTAGCTATTTGAATGCTGCACATGTTTGCTTGGCAGGTTTCGTATCTTCTTGCATCTAGATTATCATAACTCTCCGCCTTCTTCCTCGTCTACTATCCATCTTCCTACGCCTTCTCCTAAGGCTTTTTCATCCTGATATATACAAATATATATATATATATATATATATATATATATATAACTATATCAGAATGGAATATATATAATATCTCTCTAACTCTTTATGTGTCAATCTATCAAACTAGCTTAACAGTTAGCTCTCTGTCCATGTATGCAAAGCAAAAAAAAAAGATAAAAAACAGTGCCCCTCTCAGATTTTTTTAAATGGTAAACTTTACGCTTTAAGTCCTCTTTTAAAATAAAACGCGCTTGAAACGGGATGCTCACACATCTCTAGGCAAATGGCAGAGACAAATAGATTTTTAAAAAAATTAATTTAAATAAAAAAGGGAAACATACAAAGAAGTGGAAACAATTTTAAAGAAAAAAATATAAAGTTTAAGAAAAAAAGATTATAAGGTGCGGAAAATAAAGATCGAAAAGGAGAGAGAAATAAAAATTTGAAAGAGAGGGGGGGAGGGGGGAGAGAGAGAGAGAGAGAGAGAGAGAGAGAGAGAGAGAGAGAGAGAGAGAGAGAGAGAGAGAGAGAGCAAGTTTGATGCCTACAGCATCGAGTTCAAACTAAGCTTAATTTAGTTATACAGTGTACTTCCTGATCTAGAATTTGATAGAAAATATCACTTTATCCATTTGTCTATCTAAAAGTAATCTATCTATCTACTTACATGTACTATATAAGTTATCTATCTAGATCTATTTATCTATCTATCTACCAAATTATCCATCTACCTATACGTTTATCGATATATCTATTTATCAACCTATCGAATATCTATCTATCTGCTAATCTACCCTATTATCTATCTAGATCTATTTATCTACCTGTCTATCCAATTATCTATTGTATCTATCTAAGTATCTTTCTATCTATCTAATTATCCGACCATATCTTTCTAACTATCTATCTATCTATTTATCTATGTAATTATCCAACAATCTATCTTTCTGTCTATCTATCTATCTATCTATCTATCTATCTATCTGTCTATCCACCTGTTCCTTATACCTCATATGCAAAAATATGTTTATATTTGCCTCAAACTGTTAAAGCTCGTTATTCGTCTTCGCTTGTCATTAACCTGTCTGTGTTGACACATCTGCTTCATTACCGTGAACTACAACTGCTAGCCTATGGTGAAGCCATTTCTCTTTACCCTAGGTTTTTTTCTTCATTTAAGCATATTTTTTTAGATCATTTATGTGTGAAGAACCGAAAAAGTATTTATGCTTTTGGCAACGAACATAACTCGTCTACATGCTCACTGATGCTATATGTTATGCTTTTCTCTGTATTTTATACACTAATTCTTTCTTATAAAAGTACATCGCTATTTTTATCTTAAAAGATGCTTCTCTGTTCCCTTCGTTGTAACGAATGCTTCTTTGTTTCCAAAACCTATAAAAAAAAAACCGTTAACAACTACACCTATTCAAACTGTAACTGCTCACTACTTATCTGCCTGTCTTTATTTATCTGTCTTCTTTTTTTTTGTCTTCTTTTTCTTGTAGGTGTGTTTCTGCGTGCCTTTATGATATGCCTTTATCTATTTATCTGTCTGCCAGTCTTATACCCTTTGATAAACCGCCGCCTTCTAATTTTTCTTCTTACTTTCCTCTATTCCTTTTTGTCTATATTTTAAATTCATTATTTTATACCTTGTAAATTTGAAATGCTTACTTCACAATTTCCTCTTTCTCTGCCTGCCTATCGCTCTGTCTCTGTTCTTGTCTCTGTCTGTCTGTCTCTGTCTCTCTGTCTCTCTCTCTCTCTCTCTCTCTCTCTCTCTCTCTCTCTCTCTCTCTCTCTCTCTCTCTCTCCATCCATTTCTCTCTATTTCTATCTCTCCTTCTACTCCACCCCTCCCTCTGTCTCTCTGCCTCTCTGTCTCTTTCTGTCTCTCTCTGCCTCTCTGTCTCTTTCTCTCTCTCCCACTCTCTCTCTCTCTCTCTCTCTCTCTCTCTCTCTCTCTCTCTCTCTCTCTCTCTCTCTCCTTCTCAGATTCATGTATAATGTGTTCTCATTATTAAACGTCTCAGCGCACAAAGGCTTATTATGCCGCTGGCCGCCCTAGCGTTTCGATGAAGTATTGTCCCAGCCTCCGAAATATCCTATAAAACACCGTTCACCGCCACTGCCTCTACGAAGGAGAACTGATTTCTTCCATGCATGACCAGCAAAAATGCACGGAACAAATTGAGAAGGTTATAAATTCACAATAGGCCTCGGTAGAACAAAGCGCTAATTTCCTGATCATGGGGTCTGAATCGCTTAGGTGTCGGTAACTCTGACGGGACTCACACGTAGACAGGTTATCGACTTCTTAATGTTTTGTTTTTTTTTTTCTCAAACAATTTTCCTCGTTCTCTACGACAATTATAAAAAGAATATCTCCTCTTCTCTTTCTTTTTGTTCTATCTCTCTCTCTCTCTCTCTCTCTCTCTCTCTCTCTCTCTCTCTCTCTCTTATTCTCTCTCTCACTCCCTCTCTTTATCTGTGTCTCGAAATATATTTCTCTCTTTCGCTCTCTCTCTCTCTCTCTCTCTCTCTCTCTCTCTCTCTCTCTCTTAATTCATTTACACCCATTTTCAGACATGAGAAAATTAATAAACTGCACCAAAGTAAATGGCATAAAAGCGAAAGAGAGAACAAGTGCGTGCTTGCGTGAGAGAAAAATGAAGACTAGCTAACTGAGGAAGAGAAAGATAGAAACAAAGAAAGAATAAACGCGAGAAAGAGATGAAAAAAAAAGAAGAAACTTTTTTCTCAGTAGATAAGATTCACTCAACAGAACATTATATTTCGAAGCCATTTTAATCAATGCCGACACAAAAAACCCTTAATTGCAATGTGTTTCCAAATGATAAGGTCGGGACAGCCGAAAATTTTGGAATACGTCGATAAAAATCGGAAACGGAAGTTCAATTAACGTGAAAATTGCCTTCTGCTCAGATAACTACCGATACCTCATCAACGAAGTAATAAGTTATCTCCTTCAATCAAAAATTAAAAAAAAAAAAACCTAGGAAATTGCCGTTGACTGAGAAGATTTTTATAAGGAAAAAGTAAACTCTTTGAAAATTGGGAATTTTCACTATCTCAAGATTTTAGAAGGTCATTATGATTGATGAAAGGTTCAAAGCAAAAATGAAGCGAAATTCAATTATAAACATAAGTGTATATTTATTTATTTCTTGGTTTTGTTTTATTTGTTGCCAACTAGCCAAAATGGCTTAGGACTTTGCCAAGCGGTAATTTCTCTGGGAGTTTTCTTGACGATACTTAGCGAAAAAACATTTCCTGTTGTCAGTTTTGAATAACAGCGTAAAAGCGTCTTTATTCTTTCATGTAGACAGAGAAGACGTTGTTGCTTTAAATAGCCTGGCTAAATTGGGTGTGAAACAAGTCTTTGAAAGCAGGATGGCTGTGTTGACGTATGGAACAAGCTGTGGTTCCAAGTACCTCTTTACTTGTGCGCTCCGCGAAGCCTGTCTTTATTGTTACTTGTAACAACCCTGTCGACCAGTTCCATAATGGCTGCACTTGACTACTGCTTTTACAATCGTATCTTTGGGGAAACACTACACTGTTGTCAGATATCAAACTTCTCTGGGTGATTGTTCTTTGCTTACAAGATAATATCGATACTTCTGCACGTTTTTTCAACAAAGTCGATAGATATTATTTTACGTAATGCGCTCAGGGTCTTTCATTGGACTGATTGTCATGGGTGTTATGCAACTTCAATCTTTATTACATCGGTAAACAAAACGCGTAGCCAAAAAAAAAAGACAAACTTGTTACGTGTCTTGAGGTTGGCTGAGATTTGTGTTACATAAATTTAGAGATTACTTGCCCAAGGCTGTAGAGATAGAACACGAACCTTTGGATTGTGACAAAATTTGTTTCATAAAGAATTCCAATGCCAATGAGGGTTTTCAGACAGGTTAGGAGTTTTTATTGCGCTTACCCACCTGCAACTTTCTCCAAAAAGATACGAGCATTAGATCTACGTCTCTGTACTCTTTACTTAGTAGCTATTAAAGCGATCCAAAATCTATTTTTTTACTTTCACAATCTTCCCTCTACATCGTGAGGAATATTTACATGAAAAAAAAACAAAACAAAAAAACTGCTTTTTAGAGCTTAACTTTACGCAAGTACTTAAGACTCAACAAATACAAGTTTCCTTTCATAAATCATCGGCTTGAGATATAAACATACATTCTTGATGACTAATACATCTTTAGATCGATAAATTAATAAATTGATTGATCCCTAGAACTAACCAATCCATTTATGTCCATCACATTGACGGTGATTTTCAACCTTTTCCAAAATTAACGTTTCTAGAAACTATTTACCAGTCGAGACATGGTAGATACATGTACAAAAAAAATCCGGTATATTCCATTGTACGTAACTATGGTCCATTGTAAAATTCGGGTTCCGTAACCTAGCTTTAGGGTTATAATATGGTAGATATGCAATCTCTTCCGACCAACAGGTTGGGCAAAAATTCCACAAATACTACCTTCTTCGCTATATTTATAATGCCTCAAAAGGTCACAAGTGCCGGAGATTGATTTGGCAACTTTTCTTTAACTTTCTGTTAAGCAAAGTAGTAAACACCGAGCAAGTTCAATAAAGCTAAAATTAGCTCATTACTTTGATTTGCTTTCATTTCGTTTCCCACCAGCAAAGGTGACTGAGAAAATGTGAGAGAGGAACGAATGCCAAATGAAAGAAAAGGAAGGGGTGTACTTTTGGCCAATATCTGGAAAAGTAAATGCCGCGTCGGTTAAAAGTTGTGTAAGAATAAACGGGATGGTTCAAATTCATTGTGATACGAGACTATAGTGCGCTCTCTAAGATAAAGGCCACAAGAAAACTAGAAAAACTTATTTTCTAAGCGTTAAGAAAGTAGATTAATGTCTAGTAGAAATAAAGCCTACCCGTCTAGGTTTTAATTGGTCATGTTTACCTTGGTGTGAGAAGCGATGTGGATCGACGCGATTGTCTGTGAGCAGACAGAGATAGGAGGAAGGTGTGAGCTAATTGCCCCCACATGATATTTGTGGCTTTTGTTTCACACGTGAGTAAACAAACAGGTTTCCACTGGTGTAGCAATGCTGCCCCACCTGTCGAAATCCCCGAAGTCCATTGCGCTGTTGCATTTACCGAACCAAGACAAATTAATTCCATTCTTGAGTCTCCCTTCATTGTGCACCGTAAGGGGGGAAAAACAGTTTGATGCCAAGAGCGCACGAGCGCAAAGGAATTTTTTCTTTAATCAGAGCTCACTTAGTTTCACAAATAGTAACGCTGCGTAGTTGGAAGGCAAGAGCTCTGTGTCTAACAATCAGAAACATTGAAAAGACGTCAACGGCTACAGAACTCCTTTCACCTTAATAATTGGTAGTTTGAATTTGCGCGCTTGTGAAATTTATTGACAGATTCTTTTGAACGCTTTAGGCTTCTCAGTGCAAGTACTGGCGCTTAGTTTACCGAGGCTGAAATGCTGATTCATGATTTAACATATGTTTCGACGGCGGAATGAAGACTTATAAAGAAGGAGCTTTACTACTGAGTTTGTGATAAGCACATTCCAAACATATTAAAAAAAATTGCTTCTTCCTTGTCGAGTCGAAGCGTCGCTGCGCTCTGATGGATGGACCCTATGTCCAGACTCTAACACTTTTACAACAGTTTTGCAAGTCGGTCTCTTTCGAAAAGAACAATTAATATGAACAGAGACTTATGTTGTTTCATCTTTTAAAGGAGAAAAAAGATACCTTTAAAGATATGAATATATAAAAAATACTTTATTATCAATTTAATTAGGGAGATTGGAACTTTTACAAGTCTATCTCATTTTACACAAGGTTGAAGATAAATAATAATGTAAAAAAATAAAATCAACAAACTTGACTTTAGAGTTTCAATTATTGGGGTTTATTTTTTCGATCATATTCGTGATAAATCTCGGTCAACATACTTCGGAATTGGTCTTCATAAACTCATGGTAGTCTGTTACAAACTGCATTTTTTTTATTTGAAAATTGATTTCTTTCTCTCTGAAGAGTTCAGCGATATTGCTTTCTATCGTTCAGGACAGTTTTGCATATCGCTTTATAAACCTATTGATCGCACTCTGCAGAATAGACCCTCTTTATTTCAATGCGAGAGCGACTGTTGCGAGAAATATAGAAAAATGAAGTAGCCGGTCTAGATTAGATGAAAAAAAGCAGCGACGAGTATCAGCATTATGGTAATCAGGGACGATAAGTCACAAGGTAAAAAAGTTATTAATAAAAAATATGGGATCACGACATGGGAAGGTTCTTTTTTTTATTTTTCATACAACAGGAAGCAGGTTTTAATAAATTCATGACCTCTCACAAAGGACATGTCAATAAAGAAAGTACAATATTTTCAAAAGAGTCAAGATAGAAGAAAAACAACAAGGAACAACATTTACTAGTACATAATGATAGATGCACAACCATTATCAAGTATGTTTTGTTCATAGAGGCAAGGCAAACAGTTGTATGCTGGCGATGGCGACTCTTTACAAGTATTAAATTTTATAGTAAGTGAAAGCCGTTAGATTAAGTTTTGTATGACGTGTGTCATCTTAACGCTTATTTATATTTACTTTTTTTTTCTCTTAATCTACACATAAACAGGTTCAAACTAAGACATTCTTCAAAGCATCGCCATCCGGTTTCACTTCATTTCATCTTTTTTACGTCATGTCAATGCGTCACTATTGCATCAAAATACGCAACCACTAAGTAGAAGCTTTTCTACACTATCTTGTTTGTTAAAGGGATGTCTCTTGACAAAGACATTTTACCACTTTCAAGGGGTCTCTTGTCCTCTTGAAACTTAAGAACTTTACTTTGTTTCTCGAACGTTTAAGGGGCGTATTTACAGGAAGTAAGAATGACTCTTCTGAGGTCTAAGTCCAAGTTTTGAAGATGAAAGAAAGCATTTCCAAACAACAAAAGTCAAATAGGCCACGAGAATTACAACGATGGCCACAATAATCACGACAAAAAAAACTTAGACAAAGGCGAGTAGATAACAAAAAACAGAAGCTTCTATTTTGACAATTAAAATAATAGCTTATCATTACTAGACCTATGCGATATCTGGACTAATTCTTTTTTCTTTGTTCTGCTGTTTCAGTCTGTTTGTCTAGCCTCTTCCTCACTCTGTCTCTGCCTCTCTGTCTCTGTCTCTGTCTCTGTCTCTCTCTCTCTCTCTCTCTCTCTCTCTCTCTCTCTCTCTCTCTCTCTCTCTCTCTCTCTCTCTCTCTCTCTCTCTCTCTCTCTCCCTTTCTCTAATTCTCCATTTTCATTCTCCTTTTGTCCATATCTTTCTAGCATAGTATTTTTTTTTAAATTTGTTTATTTATCAGTTTTTAAAATATTATCTTCCTTACTATTTGTGAAAAAAATTGCTTTTCTGTCTTGACATCTTTTACCTATCTTGGGTTATTTCTTTAATCTATTAATGTATTATACCCTGTTTCTATTACATAATTCTTTGAGATTTAAAAAAAAAAACTTCTAGATATGATAAATAAATTAATAAATTTTTACATATATTTTTCTTTATATAATCCGGATGCTGCATTTGTGATAGACCGAATAAATTCAACAGGCTATGACCAGACCAGATTATCTCGATTATAGTATCATATGGCTGGGCGAACATTGTACCCTCTACCATCTTTTTGAACCACGCTAGTAAAGCCATTTTTTTCCCTCTACCCTCTTGTTATAGCTAATGAAGAAACTCTTTCTTCTCTACTGTCTTGTTAAACCACGCTGGCAAAGCCATTCTTTCTTCTCTACCGTCTTGTTAAACCATACTAGTCAAGCCATACTTTCTTCTCTACTGTCTTCTTAAGCCACGCTAGTCACGTCATAATTTCTTCTCTACTGTCTTCTTAAGCCACGCTAGTAAAACCATACTTTCTTCTCTACTGTCTTCTTAAGCCACGCTAGTAAAGCCATACTTTCTTCTCTACTATCTTGTTAAACCATGCTAGTAAAGCCACCTTTAAAGGAAAAGCGTTTATCATTTCACCAAACATACGGTACGTATTCCGCCCTGAGCACTTTTTTCCTTTACAACAAGGAATTCATTAAATTATATATTTAATTTTTCAATCCAGGGCGCATGAAATCAATGTTATCAGACAGTTTTTTTCGTATATATATATATATATATATATACAACAACTACTGGGAAATGAGAATAGTAATGATTATACCAGTTATATCTAACAAGCATTTTTGAAGATAAAGAAGTGAGAATGTAATGAAATTCTTTCAAACCGCTACAGAATTGCCGCAAGACGATTTTTACTATAACAATGATATTAATGATAGCTTAAATCATAGTAACAAGGAAATCATGCGAATGATAATCATATTCATCGAAATAACAATATTAACGGTAATATAAAAAAATCTTAAAATAAACGAGAATAGTAATGATGCTGATGATGATAAGTATATAATAATAATAATAATAATAATAATAATAATAATAATAATAATAATAATAATAATAATAATAATAATAATAACAATAATTAATAATAGTAATAGTAATAGTAATAATAATAATAATAATAATAATAATAATAATAATAATAATAATAATAATAATAATAATAATAATAATAATAATAATTAATAATAATAGTAATAGTAATAGTAATAATAATAATAATAATAATAATAATAATAATAATAATAATGATAATGACAATGATAATAATAATAATAATAATAATAATAATAATAATAATAATAATAATAATAATAATAATAATAATAATAATAATAATAATAATAATAATAATAATAATAATAATAATAATAATAATGATAATAATGATAATAATAATAAAAACAACAACAACAATAGCAACAACAAAAACAACAATTCTGCTACTTCTAATAATAATGCATAGATATGATAATGCGAATGGAATGAGCTTAAACGAAAAGGTGAAAGAAGGAACCTGAGCAGGTTGGGAACACAATAAAATACAACAAGACTGTTTTTCTTGCATTAAGAGCAAAATTAGATTGCAATGACCTTTTACAATCATCTTACACATGAAATTACCTTGATTGCCTCTTGGTTTATCTCAGTTATAGGATTCAGAAATAGGGAGAAAAAGTTTATTAATTATTACATTTTATCAAAATCACATTCCTGTTATAGAAGGCTTGGGATAACTAGCATCACGAGGTATCAGTCTTTAAAAAAACTCTTATCAATTTCACAGTGCGTGCTCACAACACTATCAGGCACATTGTAGTTTGTACTCACTTTTATCCAAATCCATTTATCTCCCTTTCCACGAGAAACCGAGGTTAGTCGCCTTGCGCATTCCCGACCATATCACGCCGAGACAAGCGGGCTGCGCTTTTGTGGCACAAATGCACTCTACGCGCCAAACCTCGGAGAGGGACGCATCGCATCCACTTGGCAAGATCTGTCATGCGCGTATCCACGGGACGGAACGGTCGCTCTGCACGTGCGTGCATAGGAATGATAGATCCAGATAAGCTAAGCTGGGGTGTGAAAAGAGGGAGAGCAGAGGGTAAGAGAAGGATTCTTAGAACCCAGAAGAGAAAACTGGGCGTAAGAATGCAGGTTTTATTTATTATTTAAACTGAAGTTTTGAGTTTAACCTTAACGGACCCAGTTGGATGATGTTATTATAGTTTAATGTTGATATACATGTTTTAGGCAGGAGAAAAACTAGTAAGAGTAAGCCAGTGGCTCTACGAGAAATTCCCAGACAGCTAGCTAGGAAGGTTGATGACGTCGGAGGAGCGGATAAAAAATCTCGGTATTTGTCGTTTACGAACTTACTGGACGTTAAGGAAAAGCAGATGTGCAAATAGAAAAATACAGTAACAAGAAGATTGATTGTGAGATAAGCAATAAACAGCAGTGGTAGATAAATCGACAAAATATGAAAGAAAAAGATAGAAAATTAATAAAGAAAGTAAGAGAGATAGAGAGAGAGAGAAAGAGAGAGAGAGGGAGAGAGAGAGTATTAGCTAGATAGATAAATGGAAAGATGATTATATATATATATATATATATATATATATATATATATATATATAGGTAACTGAAGAGACAGTCTTATAAAAAGATTGAAGAATAAATAGAAAAATAGATGTACAGATTATTTGATAAACAGAGAGATTGATAAATAGATAGAAAAATAGATGCGTAAAACAGGAGTTATACCGGCAAATAAATGGACAAATAGTAAATGAATGATGATATACAGATGGAAAGAGAGTGAGAAAGAGAGAGAAATGTGAGCTGATTCGAAAACGGAAAAGTAAAAGAGAGAGGAAGGTAGGACGAAGCAAAAGAAATGGGAACCTTGAATGGAAGAAGAAGAAGAAGAAGAAGAAGAAGAAGAAGAAGAAGAAGAAGAAGAAGAAGAAGAAGAAGAAGAAGAAGAAGAAGAAGAAGAAGAAGAAGAAGAAGAAGAAGAAGAAGAAGAAGAAGAAGAAGAAGAAGAAGAAGAAGAAGAAGAAGAAGAAGAAGAAGAAGAAAAAGAAGAAGAGACTCAGCTAGTAGTGTAGGAGATAGAGAGACTGAGAAAGCTGCAGAGACAGATATAACAGAAGCAGAAACAAAGAGAAACAGGAAGCAAACATATATATATATATATATATATATATATATATATAGAGAGAGAGAGAGAGAGAGAGAGAGAGAGAGAGAAAGAGAGAGAAAGGGCGATTAAATGGTGGACAAATCCATAAAAATCTGGCGGGTGATTCTTGTGCTATTGTAGTATTGTAGTATTGACTCACAGGGCTGCATGTTTTCTATGCCGCCAGAATATAAGCGATGAGTCAGGCATGTTAGGATGGCAAACTCACAAAGAGGGAGTGAGCGCTTTAACCCGATATCTTGAACTCAACTGTGTGGTTAAATCGAGAGTACCTGTCTTAATCTCCGTATCGTGTAAAACTTACTCTCCAACCCTCTCTTTATCTGTGTGTGTGTGTGTGTGCCATTCTCTTTTATGTTTAACTTACTATATACACCTATTTATCAGTCTATCTTTCTTTCTTATTGATGTCTCAATTTTTCTCGATCTATTTTCCTTCCGACATGCAATTCATCTCTCACTCATTCCTTCCTTTCTTCTCCCACTTTCCTCTCTCGCTCACTCACTCACTCTCTCTCTCACTCACTCTCTCTCTCTCTCTCTCTCTTTCTCTCTCTCCCTCACTCTCTCTCTCTCTCTCTCTCTCTCTCTCTCTCTCTCTCTCTCTCTCTCTCTCTCTTTCTCCCTCTTTCCCAATGCTCTTTATAATCTTTCCATGTCATTGTCATACTTTCTCATTCTTAATTATAAGACCAAAATTGTTTATATAACATCATCTACTTTTTTTTCTCTTGATATTCAGTAATTACTAAAAAAAAAAAAAAATAGAGCAAAAAATAAAAAAAACAACAAAAAAGAGAAATTGAAATCCACGACCTTCTTTTATCAAGTATTAAGACTTTCTAACATTCACTGATGGCTGTCAACTGGCTGTGTGTTCGTTCTAAAAATGTAATGATTGTGAAAGATTAGTGTAAGAAAAAAATTTTTTTCCCTGATGACATTTTGAAGATCTTTAATGATTTAAGCTTTCTCTTTCTCTCTTTCTTTCTTTCTCTTCTTTCAGTAACACTTGCGCAAGTTTAATTTTTCTGCGTGATTCGTTTTTTACGAATTATCTTTATAACTATTCGATTATAATGCCTATTTCTACCCGCCCGGTCTAAAAAATTTGATATCTATTTGATCATTCTAGAGGCGAATTGAGAATACAAAATACTTCACGAACAAGCAAATCTAGATAACCGCTAGCAGTAAATCAGAGAGGCGTCTTTCATCTGTGATAGGTTCAACCTTTGGATGCGATTGGATGCTCTCATACAATCTCGCCTCGTGCAGACAGAGATCAGATATCATTTTGTGGCTTGCACTGTCACATATGGTTATTGACGGAACAATCAGCCTATGGAACGATTGCCATACTTAAGGAGTATTACGGTTATTGGATCAGTATTTCAGAAAAACGTGCTTTAATTACCCTAAACAATCAAATAACAAGAACAACGAACAACGAAAAACAAAACAAATCAAAACAAAAAAAACATAACCAGGTTTGCTGAAAGTAAGAAATGGTCATGATAAGTCACGCTGATCAGTTGTATAAGATTTCTAACCGGGAAAGATCAGCCATATTATCCACGATAAAATACTAACAAAAGTGATTGTATTATTTGTATAGTTTTATACAAATCAACGCTCGCACTGGAAGTGAATCAAGCCTCATTATTTTAAAACTTACGACATAAAATAGAGGAATGATGTGATGGAAGCAAACAAATGGGGACATAAGAGTCCCATCTATTTCATGCATTGTTCTTATTTTTTTTTCTTTGCAACTGGGAGAGTCTCCTTCTCAGCGAATGAACTGTAAATAAGCAATGTGTTCGTTTCTCGCTTTCCCGAATCGAAAACAAAATGTAGGTGGAAGAATGCTTCACGCGTCACTCCATATTTGCTCTTTTGTGCAGTTGAGAAAAGAAGGCTGAGTTTCTTCTCATCGGTTCAAGCATTTTTGGAAATGATTTTGAGAGTATCAAAGAATTCAACCAATCGTGACCACATCAATTTATTCACGCGCCTTCAACTAGTGACGAGCGTTTTTGTGATATGAGAAAAAAAGAGTGTTTTGTTTGTAAACGAACAGAATGAAGGAGTGTTGGTGCAACATCATTAACTGCCGGGGTTTTTCTCACAAAAGAGAAAAAAAAATATAAAGTTGAAGGAACAGGTAACCGTAAACGAATCCTCATGTTAAACTCTGAATCATCTCAACCAAACATGCGTTTGTTTATGCAAAAGTGAGTGCTTCTATCGTTTAACCTCGCTTTTTTAGCTGCCGACAGCTTATTTCAAGTGTCATCTATTTCTTTTCTATTCATATGCATTAAAAACGGCAGATATGTTATTCTATGCAAATGCAAGTCCGCTTTTTATGTTTCGAGCAAGCGCAGCAACAATTCGTCGTCGTAACGTTACGATGCTGCTCATTCCCTGACTCGTTTCCATTCTACTCTGAAACATGATCCGATGCAATAGCTATCACGAGCGATTCTAACTATAATTGGGGTGATTTAAACGTTTAAGAGCGAATGCTTTTACATGCCAAAGTTTTTTTCCACAAATCAATGGTGAACAATTATTTAATTGCTGTACGTGGCTACAACAAGCAGTTGCAGCTACTCAAGCAACGCATCATTGACATTAACGCTTCTGTTGATGTTTTGGTGAAAGCCACATTAGGTCAGATTTTGGTTCACTTTTACAAAATCATGATATCGACAATTTTAATTGTCTGTTACTCAGAACTTTTTCCATCTCGTCCAAAAATTCACAAATCTTTCCGATTGTCGTCAAGTACTCCAGTTAAATTTTGAACACAGTGTAACAGCTAGTGAAAATTAGAATTATTGTTAATATCGTAAAAGTTGATATGATATAAGGCAGCATTAAACAGCTCTCAAGAATGAATTCACTTTGCCTTTTCCCGCCAAAATTAATAGGTGAAAATAGAAAACCACGAAAATAATGTATTATTTTTTTCTTTTTCGTAGTTTGTACAGAGCTAATTAGTCAGTCCCCTGAACACGATAGATATACTCGACTTCCTCTTCTGAGTATGTTGACATATTATGGGACTTATAATGCGCATATGAGGTGGATATATATTCTAGATCTTAGTATCTCTCTCCAGACATCAATAGAATAACACAAGCATTTCCGCCCTTTCCCTTTACGTTCTGCTTTTACTTACTATATTACTTCTCTTTACATCTAGTTTATACTTACAACAACAATAACAAAGCAATACTATTTGCCTACCAAACTTGTTAAATCAATTTTGTGACGACACAACTTTACATGGGGGCAGGGCTGACGCTCTGAGGTTAAGAGATTTTGACAATTGTGTAAGAATAACTACTCGTAACTCTAGAAAGAAGAAGAAAAAAAAAACAGATTACAGAGGACAGTACATCGGGTGCTTTTCTCTTTTAGTATTGAGTTTTAAACATTTCCAATTTACAATAATTATCATGAGCCTATTTTGCAAATTTATAAATCCAAGTCCCAGTCGAATTTATCGCAATGGGAGGAATTAAGAGTTATCTTATCTTGTGGCGAGGTGTTGCCAGCTTTGGCATTTGTTCCGGGTTTGACTCAGCCTCTGCCTCACTCACTAGGCATAATACATAAAAGCAAAGAATAATTTATGATTTAAAAAAAAAGAGGTCAAATCATACGTCGATCCCGCACCCCATTCTCCGCCTCATAGAAAACTGTGCCTTCCCTAATACTATTGACCGACGCAACACTAACAAAGCCACTTAGTGTTGAATCATCCAATTTGGCCCTTTTCGGTGGCGAGTAACTGGCTATGTTAGAGGAAGAGCATGGCTTTGCTGCCCTTTGGACTTCGGTGGGCAACGAGGATGTAGAGTACAAAATTTATATGTTGGCTAATCTCACTTAATGCGTTTTTACATCCTTATAATTTAATGTGTGATGTTCTTTCAGAGCAATTATTCGAATAAAAAAAATGAAAAACAAAGTATGCATGTGCACTTGATCTATCTCATACTGCACTAGCGACAGAATCGGTGTTCACTTAACATATTAGTAGTAGTAGTAGTAGTAGTAGTAGTAGTAGTAGTAGTAGTAGTAGTAGTAGTAGTAGTAGTAGTAGTAGTAGTAGTAGTAGTAGTAGTAGTAGTAGTAGTAGTAGTAGTAGTAGCAGTAGTCGTAATGTTGTCAGTAGAAAAGAAGAACAAGAAAAAAAAAGAGACAAAGATACAGACACAGACACAGACACAGAAAGAGAAAGGGTAAGAGTCAGAGACACAGAGAGAAAGGGTAAGAGTCAGAGACACAGAGAGAAAGAGAGATTCTCAGCTAAAAAGAGATAAAGAATGTAACAGGGATAAAGTTTAGAAAAGAATAAAAAAGAGCAAAAAGAGACAAGGGCCTATTTAGAGGTATACATTACTATATTGATAGACAGACATGAAGATAGAGAGAGGAGGAAGGGGAGGATGGGGGAATTGGAAGAGAAGGAGAATGGTGAGGAAGGGGGAGATAATGAAGAAAGAGAAGAAATAATTCAATAGATAAACATCACAAGAGCACGATACAAGATAAATTAAAAAAAAAAAAAATAGCTAAACAGTAAACCGAACGCCAACCATTATACCTTTAAAAAGAAATTCAAATTAATCGTACCCTATAAAATCATCTTTTTCGAGGCATACACTGCTTAATAAAAAAAACATAAACAATCCAGTCCTTGAGTCTTTTCATCAATAACAATTTAGTAGAATCTGGAAACATGACAAAAGATAGAAAATCTTTACCAGAAAGTGCAAATCGCCGACGGAAACGTATGAGTCCAAGTGTCAATAAAATGTGCCGTTCTCGGGTAAACCTCAGAGGATAAGTGGACACGGCTTCAGTAATTTATTGCTGGAAAGTTCTCCAGGAAACCTGGTTTTGACCAAATTCCCATAAATATCAATCACACCAGTGACTAGAACGAATTTGCGGAGCATGAAGATTCAACAAAACCCGCCCTTCTGTCTGCTTGTAAATCCGCTGCTCTGAGCATCGGCCGAGATGACTTACTGGAGCTATTATTGCCATCTACTTTGATTTACTGCCCTTACAGAGAATGTGAGACAGAGTGACAGAGAGAGAGAGAGAGAGAGAGAGAGAGAGAGAGAGAGAGAGAGAGAGAGAGAGAGAGAGAGAGTGAGAGAGGTAAGGATGAAGGAAAGAGGAAGTGAGGAGACTCCTAATCCTTGTATCTGTGAAAGAGACATCCGGAGACAATGCGTGTGTATGTCAACGTATAAGAGAGAGAGAGAGAGAGAGAGAGAGAGAGAGAGAGAGAGAGAGAGAGAGAGAGGGAAAGAAAGAGAAAAGAGAATGACGTAGAGACAAACTATAAGGTGAATACAAAGGGAGAGAGATAGGTAGAGAAGAAGAAAGATATATGTAGATAGAGAGAGAGAGAAGAGGAATGGGGTACAAAAATGAGAAGCAGTTAATATTAAGGCAATAAAGCCGATTCTTTCTCTTTTTTTTCATTAAACCCTTGTCTGATAGCGACAATCCACGAGTCGTAGGGTTGAATGTTATCAGGGCAGACATTAATTTCTCCCCAGAATAGAATACAGATGGATGCAGATGGAGCGAGAATCTTTCAAAATGCTGGGCTCAGGGAGGGATGGGCACGGCGTTTATTCTCATTACAAAATTTTTTAACCTGGATTCTGTAACATTCAGTGCCAATACAAGAACAAAATTGTTTTATATAATTATAAACATCCCTACTTTGTTCCCATCTTATACATTCCCTTCCAATTTTCGCTGCGCCTCATGTTGATATATTCATAATGCAGCTGAATAAAACGAGTAAAAAAAAAAGGAATGCCTGTTTCCCTTAAACAGAATCTAACCTCTCTCTCTCTCTCTCTCTCTCTCTCTCTCTCTCTCTCTCTCTCTCTCTCTCTTTTCTTTTATAAAAATTCTGTACCTTTATTTAACATTCAAATTGTTGTTTGTATTCTAAGATTGTATCACTGTTTTTAGGCCTATATAAATTTCTGCACGAAAACGACTCTCTCAGGCAAAGTCATGCCAAGACCATTTACACATTCTCTTCAAAAATAGCTAACATAAATAAACAAGCTTTGGAACGTGATTGGTTCTATTCTCATGGACGAGGTTAAAAGGTTGGAGGTCTGATCGTCCATTCCGGTCTGCTGGCGCTAAGAGATGAATCTACTTTCTTGTAGATCTGATGTGATAGAATGAACAAAGCTATCATCTTCACTGATTTGATAGACGTGATCATAGCTTGGATCGAGACTGAACAAGACAAGACGTTTTTTCTTAGATCAGGATTTCGCTCTATTTGTTACAACTGCATAACGCTCTAAAGAAGTTGGCAAATCTAGAACTCCTGCGATACATTGCCGTTATCTTGGGGGCTGTTGATTTGTTTTGTTTCACTCAGGGCAAAGCAACTTCACACCCATTCTCTCCTTTTTCCTTTTCCTTTTTTCCGTTTTACCTATGAATGCTAAAAAAAAAAAGATAAGACTGGTCTAATTAATTCTTAACGTGTATATAGTTGCATGCAGCTATGCAAAAAAATTATTAAAAAGACAATATGAAACCTTTTCACATGCACCTCGAGACAAAATAAACATGTAAATAAAGGAAGGGATGCATGAATCAATAAGTGAATGACAAAAAGGACATTAAGAATTCTTTTCTGGACAAAAACATAATGTTTTTATTGTTTTGCAGGCACCGCAACAAATTACTTTTCTCTTATGTCCGTCAATAGAATGTTTTATATGTCGGGTTTTCCCTTAATGAATTCAGACCCTCTACTTGTTCCATACATTTCAACTTGACATAACCAAAAACTTTTTAAAAAATTCCTCGTTCTCAAACTCTCTCCATGGTGTAATCTTTTCTGGTTAATCTAATATAATCAGTCTATAAAACATTTTTTTTCACTCGCGTATTTCTCTTATGTTAAATTGCAACCATCTAGACTCTAATGAATTAGTTTAATGTTCGTTAAGCTGGGTTTATTTAAGTTGTTAACAAAATCCCTTTCCCACACAGAGCTCTCTGTGCATGGCTTTCCAGAGGCACCCCTTTATGGGGCTTCATAATTTTTTATCAGATTTCTTTTTCGAATAGGCGCTGTAACTGAAGTTATATTAATTAAAAAAAATTAGTTCTCGAGCTTTTTAATTCTTTTTGGCCAACGAATTAAGCATAAACATGAGAAGATGCCTTTGACTCTGTGTTTCTCACGGTGAGCCAGAGTGATATTTAATTTAAGCAGCTTTACAAAGCCAGCCCAGTCGGTTCTCTCAACATCATATTTGAAGCAATGGCTGTTTGTATTAAAGCAGCTATCATTATCATCAACATAATCATCATTATCATAATATCTGTCAACATCATTATCATCGTCACCATCGTCATCGGGTATGCAATGTTTATATCAAGACTGACGAAGCGTTATTTTATTTGCCTTTCTTGCCGTAGCACAGTGTTTCATGACCACATCTCTTCCGCATGGTTGTACAGATTTTGCTTTTGCCATCTAGAATGAGTCACAATTCTAGAGAAATAATAACACTACATCCAATTTTTACATTTCCTTGAGAGTCTTGTTTGTTCATAATTGAGCGATTCCAATGAAATCTAAAGGGATGGTCTTCGACACGGTAAGAAAAAATTCATGATGTCATTTGTTATTCTAAACAATTTATCGATATATCGGTCGTCAGTGTTCATCAACAAAACTTTTTGAAAGTAAATATCGAGAAATAGCTGGGTTTGGTTTGTACATATATAGCCACCCCGATTGATTTTTTTTTCTAATAGTTAGCCTATTTTGCTCACTTTGAGTTGGCATCAAAAGATAGCTTGGAGGACTACAGAGTTAGCCGTTTACCATTATCAAAAGACAACGACGACTCGATATAATGCTGCTCTCATAGAAAGTTATACACAATCAAAAGTGATAAAACTAAGCCCCTCTCGTTCTGAGAGTTTAGAACGTTTAATCGTTCATTCTTATATACGACCCATAACAA
The DNA here is from genome assembly GCA_033675545.1 of Elysia crispata. NCBI lineage: Eukaryota > Metazoa > Mollusca > Gastropoda > Plakobranchidae > Elysia > Elysia crispata. The sequence goes on along the minus strand of JAWDGP010004902.1, from coordinate 137,741 downwards.
ACTGATCTCAGATCTTTTGGAATACAATATTTGAGCACCCGTTGGCCCCTGTTGGTCAGGCTGGAACTGAAAGATAAGGCCCTGAGCCACCTACCGATGATACGAATTAATTCCCTGAGGATAGCAAGGCTGACGCTCAACCCCTGCAGCCATCGGCGCACCTCAGTTGATTTAAAATCAGCAGTGAGCCCATGCTTTTTCTCGCGATTAGATGATGCTTGCTCTGTCTCTGTCTCTGTCTGTGGATGTGTGTGTCTCTCTCTCACTCTCACGTTCTCTCACTCTCATGTTCTCTCTCTCTCTTACTCTCTCTCTCTCTCTCTCTCTCTCTCTCTCTCTTTCATTTCTTTCTCTTTCCCTCTCACCCTCTCACTCACTTTCTCTCTCTTTCATTTCTTTCTCCATCCCTCTCTCTATCCATATCTGTTTCTCCCTCACATTATCTTTGACTTGAAATAAAAGCATGTCAAAGAGTAGCAACTTTTTAAAAAAATGAAATTATAAATGTTTAAACTAAATATTTAAATTGTCGGCGTCATACGACATTCAACTCCTTTGTATAAAAGCAGTTGTAGTTACAGTTTCCTCATTCACTTTGATTTATACTTCCTATTAATTTTTCTTCCTTAAATCATACTTAACTCTGTCGTTCAAGACATAATTTAAAGTAAATGAAGTTGTCTGTTTCCAAACCAATCGCGCACAGATCCTTCAGATTAAACTTTCCGGAACTGGAAAAAGAGAACTTGCTCTTTTCATAATTATAATTATCAACAATAGCTGTCCCTATTTCATGCCAATCCTTAAGCTATAGAATAATATTTACTAGATAATGATCAATTTCAAAACCTTTGAAATGAATCAAGCTATGCACTTATGATTACACAAAGTTGAGGTGTTTAAGTACGTCGAGAAGTGTTTATATAAAAATCTAAATAAATAATTTTATCTTTAAAATGAGAGAGTAATGCACCTAAAACTGCTCAAAACAGAAACACATTCTGCTTTATTTGCCAACTAGGCATATGGCTCTACAAAATATAACAGCAGTTTTCTAATATAGGCCGAAAAAAAATTTTTTCTAGGACATCGCTGCCGCATACAATACATTTTTTAAAAACTAATTTTACATGCTCACGGAAAAAAAGTAAAATAATTAGCGCTCTACAAAAGAATGAAAATACTTCATGGTTCTAGATTTAATATATATTACTTTGTTTCTGGTTTACGGAGACATGGCTGTCTAGCTGCTATGGTACGGAGGAAATGCTCATTATCTCGCAACGTAGTTTAACAAGATTTTGTCCGTTTCTTTTGATTTGATGAGAACGAAGTAGATCTACATGCAATTACAAACTCAGTCCTCTTAACAATGATTTAGAGAGTGTGATTCCCAGATGAAAATACATTTATATTGTAGTAAAATATCGTCTACGTTAAGAGATTGTTTAAAGAAAAGAAGTACCAGATAACAATGACCAGTGCTTAGGCACTGCGATTGCTAGATCAATTTCGAAGCATAACAAAGTAGAACCTTTTATCGTTCCAAATATAATCCATTTCCGACTCATCAATATCAAGTTTTAATTCCTTGCGTTGTTTCTTGTTTTCTTTCTGACCTTATATATATATATTATAAAAGGCAACTTTGATTTCTTTCTCCGCTATCTCCTCCGAAACAACTCGATGTATAGTGATAAAGATTTTTAAAATTTTGATCTGCGAAGTTCAGTGTCCTGCGTGGTACTAAAAAAATTGAAGAAAAATTTTGGATTCAGGCTAAAAAAAATGCTCATGAAAATTATATTTTTATTGTAGTTAATCATAAAATTTTTTATGCCAACTTTGTTATGAAGAATCAAATAACACTTAAAAGACTGTTCTCAGCGGTATACAATTTTCATGGCGGATGGCTTTTAAAAAAGAAGTTGTTTTTATTTTACCTTAAGGGAGTGAAAAACTGAAAAACCGAAAAATAAAAAAAATAATAAAATAAAATAAAATTTGACCTTCTCTTGCGTAAAGACAAAAGCATCATAAAAAAACATGCCGTTCTGAACATTAAAATTTTGTAGTGATTTGATTGGTCAATATTTTAAGAACAGCCTTTTCTTCTGGAGCTGTGGTTGCGATTGTAAACATCATTTCTGCTTCTTTTGCACGCGTTTCATAGTTCTCTACTTTTTTTATATCTAAGACCAGATTCATTATTTGTCAACAAGGAACCGTAGACTCATTCAAGTTAAGCCATTTTAATTGCAACTCTTAATTTGTTTTGCATGATTATATAGATTGTGACTAGATCTAGAATAATTATAGGCCTAACATTTTTTTTTTTTTTTTGCAATTCCGGAGCCGTGAAATGTTTTTCTCTGTAATATTGTATGAGCAGTTGCACGTTTTTACTCTGTATTGGGGAGCACTTTTTCCCCATATCAACTCGAGCACTACCTTGCATCTGGAATGGTCTCGGTGGAGAGATAAACTGGAAAAAAAGCTGCTTAAAAAATTCACCCACATTTGGTTTACTTTCTTGCTTGAGATCTTTCTTTCATATAAAGAATCTCTTTATGACAACATGAGAAAAATTCCAATGTCTCAAGGTTCTAAATATTTGAAAACTATACATGTACTATGAGTGGCTCTAGATTATATATATATATATATATATATATATATATATATATATATATATATATATATATATATATATATATATATGTAACATATGTATCTGTCATTATTGCAAAGTTTGCTTTTCTTCCATGTAGTTGTATGGCTCTGGAAGACATATATCTGTTATTGTTGTGGAATTTGCTTTTCTTACATACAGTTGGCTTCCCTACTAGTTCATTTTTGTAAAATTTTGCTTTTCTTCAGTGCAAGTCTATGACCCTGGAGGATATACAGTAAGTCTGTTATTTTTGTGAAGTTTGCATTTGTTCAATGTAGATGTCTTCTCCACCTGTTCATTTGAACGGGCAATCACGCTTGGAGTTGATAATCCAAGGTTTTTCTTGAGCATGTGCAGCTAAGAGAAAGCTAGATTCTAGCTAAAATGGGCCGGGACTGTACCAAAGCCGGATCTCGCTATATACATACAGGTTGATACAGGAGCAAGACTAGATTAGAACCACGCTCTCCCACATGTCAGGCGACCGGTACACCTAATAAACGACACGTGTAACAAAATGTCAGGGAAGACACTGATATGAGCTTGTTGTGTAGTGATGTAAAAATAAAATAAAAATATCGAAAGAGGAAGGAGTGAAAGACGAACGAGGAGAAGGGCGAAGAGCAGGAGGAGGAGGAGAGGAAGAAAAAAGTGAAGTCGAGTTGGGGAAGCTGGAAGAAGAAGAAGAAAAGAACGATGATGGTGTTGATTATAATGGTAACAGTATTGATGACTATGATGACGGCAGTAGTAAAGATAACGGTAGCCAATGATGATTATGGAAATGAGTATGATGGTAATGATGATGATGATGATGATGATGATGATGATAAGTGTGATAACACAAAGAATGACTGTCTAATAATAATAATAATAATAATAATAATAATAATAATAATAATAATAATAATAATAATAATAATAATAATAATAATAATAATAATAATAATAATAATAATAATAATAACGACAGAATAATATAGCATCAACAACAACAACATCAAAGACAACAACAGAAGTATTAAAAATGACAACGACGGTGATAATGTTCATGATGATAAAGAGTGGAAGAAAGAAAAAGATGGGGAGCAGGTGAAAAAACAACTATTGTTTTCTGGAAACCATAGAAATAATGAATCAGAAGCCTACCTTTTTAGGAAAACAACAACAACAACAACAACAATAACAACAACAACAACAACAACAATAACAACAACAACAACAACAACAACAACAACAAAGAAAAGCAACCAATGGAAGGTTTTGTCCGTATATAAACCAGGATGTTGAGAGAGGTTGCCAATATTGGGGCGTGCATGCTGCAGTTTCCTAAAACATTAGCTTGCCAGTAATTGAAAAAACAATCTCGATTTTTTTAAAACCGACAGTCGGTAAACATCGGCACTGATGGCGATAATTATTGAAGAAACAATATCTTCGGGCTATAAATTTAGCTTTTTTTTTAAATTTGCGACTGTTTGCCTGGGAAATGACGCATTTCAGCAGATAGAGGTGTTACATAGGACTTGGTGATGGGTATTTGTTGTTAATGGTCATAAAACTATACAGATTTATTATATCGATGTAACCCATTTATTTTGCAATCATTCTACCTGTCTTCTATCTATTCTTCCTCGTGTTGTATATCCATCTATGCATTTATCTTTTCACCAGATAATATATTCGTCTATCCGCTTTTCTTACTATCTGCCTATCTTTCTATCTTTCTATCAATCTATCTATCTATCTATCTATCTATCAGTCAATCAATCAATCTATCTGTCTATCTATCTATCTATCTATCTATCTATCTATCTATCTATCAGTCAATCAATCAATCTATCTGTCTATCTATCTATCTATCTATCTATCTATCAGTCAATCAATCAATCTATCTGTCTATCTATCTATCTATCTATCTATCTATCTATCAGTCAATCAATCAATCTATCTGTCTATCTATCTATCTATCTATCTATCTATCTATCTATCAGTCAATCAATCAATCTATCTATCTATCTATCTATCTATCTATCTATCTATCTATCGGTGCGTATACGTATGTGTTTATTTATTTATTTTCTTTTTTTTTTTTTTTTGTCTATCTATGTTTTTAAATTTTCATCGTCTGTGAAAACTAAAATATGAATTTAAATCACTGCGATCTCAAAGAATGAGAACAATTGCCAACGCCACAAGATCTCGCACTCGGCCGACATATCAGAGACAGAAGAGAACCAGAGCGGGTTTTGTTGAACCGAATTGCTGTACGCTGCGTAAGTATAATTATTGTTAAGATTTGTCTTTTTTGTTTTTTGTTGTTTTTGTTATTCATGCATCATGTTTAACCAGCTAGATTATTAGGCCATCTAATTCATTATTCTTTATTTTCGATCGTTTTAGACAAGACAAAATATGAAAAAAACAAAAACAAAAACAAAGCAGTTTCATTTTTTTTTTTTAATTTCTTTTAAACTTATAAATCTAACACTAGAAGCAATGCAAGTACTCACCGTTGTGAATAAAGGATACTGAGAAAATCCTAAACACCGAAAATTTAATCCATAATTCCAACATTCTAAATAATCAATTCATTTCACGAGCCGCCCTAAGACATGCAGTTCTCATATTAACCTTTTTTCACACCATTGAACCATGTTTTGACAGAGAAAGTAGCTGCGCAGAAAACGAGTCGTAAACAAGCACCCTTGGCCCACTCAAGCATGCACTGAATTACCTATCTACGCTCATACTGTTACCGTCTACACTCCAACTCGTAAAGGCGTTTAATTTGTGCAGTGCACTTAGTGAGCGCCGAAAACAATGTAGAGGCCTGTCGCTCACGATGCTTTGAGTAGATCTACTAAGAATAGCGCTAGATGCGCCCCGCTGTGTTGTAAGAAGAGCTTGGGTTAGATTAAGACGAGATATAATAGTCTTAGCACAAAAAAACAGCTCTTCCTAACAAGTTATCGCGGTGTCTTATCAACGCCTTAACTGCCTAGCCTTGTGGGAAGCACCAGTTTCTTTGTTGTATCATCCTAATTATTAGTGGCGTACCCACACACCCAGACACGTGCGTACTGGGCTAAAAACTAGAGATTCGATTCAAGCGAAAGGAAACAAGTTGATAAGTTTGTTGCGTGCTGGTACTAAATTGAGAAGTTTCATTACAACTCTTTGGCTGCATCATTTGTTGAGAATATAGCGATGTAATAACAAAATAGCAACATTCATGTAAGGCCAGGGACAACGAGCTGATAAACTGGTTGTCCTCTTCTTGTGTGGCAGACGCGGGTTGGACTCATCTTTTCTGGGGCAAAATAAAAACAATGCATTGTAGAGTAGAACGATACATTAAAAAAAAACTTTGATCGTGTTTTATGACTTATACATGTAACGATAATTTGTTCATGGTTTTAATACCACCAGGACCACCAGGACCACCGCACTAACGGTAAATTGATATAATAACCTAGTCACTGAATTTGACACCCAAGAATATGACACGTGCATTTAAAAGGATTCCTTCAAAATGTTCTCAACAATATTTTTAAGAGAAATGAATTCCTTATTACCGATAAGACATAATATGTGTAGTTTCATCGGAATTAAAACATTTATCAATTTGGGCATGAACACTGGATTTCAGTCTCCTAGAGACCAAGGGTCTCTTTCCCTTGCATTATTTTCGCGCTGAATGCGCAGTTATATCGGATGCAAAATTAAGGGCATTAGAGTAACCTCAAGCCAAAGATTTTTGAAAGTCTGTGAAACTAAAAGCTAAATATTTCAAAATCTTAGTTCCCTGTTGTTACAGGTTTTAAAATACAAAAGAAATTAAAATGAAAATCGACAGGAGAAAAAATGTCACTCTGCATCTCTATATACTTTTTCGGCTTTCTCCCATTCACACAACAACAAAAACAACAATAACAACAAAATGTGTAACTATTTGTAACTCTGATTTTAAAATCTTAAATTATCAGTAACTGACCTTATAAAAACTTTTGCTAGTAATAGTTCATATTTTAAGACTGTCAACCACATGTAGTACAAATTTTAAAATCTTTTACTTATAGAAACTCTGAATCTAAAATCTATAACTACGTGTTACTCAATTTTTTTTAAGTGTTCACCTTATAGCAACTGAAATTTAAAAAAAATATTTAAACTTTTGTAAATCCAAATTTGAATTTTTAGCTACTGGTAACTCTGTTTATAAAGTAACTCAAGCTTTAATATCTTTGAATACATGTAACTTAGATTTCAAAATCTTGAACTATTGGTAACTAGGATTTTAATATTTAACAATACTACTAGTAATTCCGATTTTAAAATTTTTACATACTAATAACTCAGATCACTCAGATCCGACATTAAAATCTATAACTACAAATACTCTGATTTTCTATAGAAACGATTTTAGGACTTACTCTAAACGAAACCCAAAGCTTTGTGAAATTTTATATCTTTTTGTCCTTATACTTTAAAAGATATTCTTTTGTCTAGATCTCTTATTCCAGTTCTGATTATTTCATATTTTTTCGGACCTTTATCTACCTTTGTAAGAACCGTTGCTCAATCTAGGCCTTAACTTTGTAAACTTAAGAAAACATTTTTAATGAAAAAAAAATGTCTCATATTTGTCGGAAATAAAATGGATTTTAATGAAGACTCAGTTTATGAAATATAGATGATATTAAGTTTCATGTTCTTATCAAGATAAAGGCGTAGATAAATCTTGATGTGGGTCTGTTTTATGGACCCGTACATTCGGTTGATCTCATTTGACATTTCGTAACCATAATGTTGGTGTGAAGTTTAAGGTAAGGTAAAACAGGAAATAGAAAGCTGGATGGAGTAAAAACGATGCATGCCCTTACAATAAGAAGCACTTGAAAAAAAAAAACGACAACTTCAGGCTTTCTCACATAATTATCTAGCATACATATAGAATAAAAATTTATAGCTATTTTTTTCTAAAAAATTCCAATCTATTTAGAGTTTTTTTAAAAGCTCATTAAGTAGGAAAGAACAAATTGATCGCTACGGTTTCCCGCCAGGCAGTGCACCTGCAGGTACTTTTTGTTTGTATATATAGATTATGAGTATTTGCTTATAACTGATTTTGGAAAAAAAAATTCATATTTCCTATTCTTCTCAAGTATCCTACACTACTGAGGTGTTTTTCATCGCAGCTGTCCATGTTTTCTTGTTTGTATTTTTCAAGTTTTTACCAAAAAAAGTTTTATGGCGGCCAGATAGAGTAAAAATATGAAGACAACTCCCCCCTCCCTCCTCCCCCTCTCCTAAAAGGAAAAGAATTTACTTAAAATATTATCAGCACTTGTTTTTATCTCTTCGATTTCAAGCCAGCATGACATAGTTACAAACCAGAAGTTATGGCTGGGTCACTCGCAGTTCATAAGATTGACAAAACAATCTCGCAAAGGTTAAAGAGTTGCTCCGGGCCAGGCATGGCGAAATGAACTTTCTTCGTGGAAAATCCTTCGGGAAAATCAAGGAAATAAATACAGATTATAGCTGGCAAGCTAATATTTTTAAACGTCTCACTGATTTAAAAATAAAAAAGAGATTGAAGAATACATTTTGGTGTGAAAGAAAACTCAACTAAAATATATACAGATATATATATATATATATATATATATATATATATATATATATATATATATGTTTGTGTGTGTATTTATCTTTAATATAATTATAATTACATAATTAAATATAATAGAGTCTTACTTAAATTTTCACCTGACATGAACGTACTCTCTTAGTCTTACCCGGGATGAGAAAAATACCTGATCCTAACAAGAACAAGAAAACCTCCACAAAAGAAACGAAATCTTTGCATCGCACCCGCACCGAAATACGTATCCCTTGAAATATCTAAAAAGTATGAAAGACGAAACGAAGGAAAACAAGCATTTAAAAAACATGAGCGCCCAACGCAGAGCGACTCATGCAAAGAGAGTGCAGACCTCATACTCGAAACATATATATATATATATATATATATATATATATATATATATAGATTCTATTGATACTCCCATATTTTAGAAGCCAGAAGCCTTACATTTTAGAAAAGCGTTTACGAAAAACTCAACGGCACTGAAAAAAACCTGCTCCTGATGTTGATGTTTGTCAGAGCCACCGGACTGCAGATTTGACAGACTGCCAATGTCACGGGAACATTAAAAGAAAGAATTTTAGCGAAGCTTCTGTAAAGAAATGTTTGCATGAATTTTAACATTTTAAGAATAACAGGTTAAAGTTAGTAGTTTTTGGCTAGCATTTCTTGCTAGCTCCACTGATCACACACTCCTCTGCTGCATTTTGATGTCTTGTATTACTGCGATAGACGCCGACAATATTTGGGGATAATTGCTCTCTCTCTCTCTCTCTCTCTCTCTCTCTCTCTCTCTCTCTCTCTCTCTCTCTCTCTCTCTCTCTCTCTCTCTCTCTGTCTCCCTCTCTCTCTCTCTCTCTTTCTCTATCTTTCTCTCTCTCCCTCCCCCCCCCCTCTCTCTCTCTCTCCCTTCCTTTTAGTAAAAGAAATTGCGAATAGTGCAATTCCACACAGGTTTTCACTAATTTTATCTCCTTGAAAACTATAGAACTGTTCGACACCTCGGAGTAAAACCTTGACCCTGTAACCTTTCAATCAACTTCCTGGGCTGGGATTTGCCAGTCCCAACACAATAGAGGGATAATGATGGGGACGGGAGACGGCTTGGGTCTGCCAGCAGTTATGTCCCCTTAGCCCTTGGCCCAAGGGAGTGAGTCAGAGTCTCTCAATCATGTCTAGGTATTTTGGGTATAAAGTTTTGCTCTATTATGCCTTAATGTGACGCCTCTGATAGTGAATGAATTGACTGATTCGTTGATTGTTTGGAAATGTTACTGCGTAGCAAATGAGCTTCCGTCGGGTATCAGAGGTTATTTTTTTCCTCGTGAAGTATATTTACTTGCATAACTCTCCGTGTCGAAAATAGAATTGCCATCGTTTTGCCTTTTTAAATATTACTTGGGAATTCTGAAGTATTACTCCTTATACAGGTGTATCTTAATATTATTAATTTTTGTGTTTTAAATTTGATTACATTCTCGATTGTTTTCGTATGAGGTAAAATAGCCTCCAACAGGTTTCCAACTCCTATAGGTTTTGAAACAATAGTGCAAAGAATGAATAGCTTTTAGGAGATTTCTGTTTGACCCTAAAATTTATCCTCTGTTTTTCACCGAACTAAATTATTTATTACATTCTTTCAGTTAAAATTATTATTCATTAAAAACAATATTATTTCGATCATGCATATTGTTTGAAAAAGAAGTGTTCACACCTCTTAGGAATGAAGTCTTACAAATAAAATATTTGAGCTAATAAATGAGTAGGAAACAAGTAGCGTTAAACCAAAATGTATGTATAATTCCTTAAAATTTCCCTTTTTTCCCCGTCTCCCGCTCTTTATCCCTTGCCAACAAAACAAAAGAAAGCAATGAGACAAAGATGATGCCATTATGTTTACGTTTTTTTCACCGAACTGGTCAGGCTATGCATTGCTAAATGCTTGGTGCATGGTTGGATCCCTATAACGCGAGGTAACTTAAACTTTATTAAATCATTGATTGTTTGGTTCTTATCTTCATAGCCGTACTATGAAATCACGACAATGTGTAAGGTACGTTAGCCTGAGTAGTGAACGAGAGAGGCTAAAAAGAATTTTACTTAATAATTGATTAATTTATAATAATAATAATAATAATAATAATAATAATAATAATAATAATAATAATAATAATAATAATAATAATAATAATAATAATAACATAATCATAGCAAATACTAACACTAATATGATGATGATAATGATAGTAATAATAATATTAATAATAATAACAACAACAACAGCAACAACAACAACAACAACAACAACAGCAACAACAACAACAACAACAGCAACATTTGTAATAACAACAATTGAAACAAAGCAGCAAACCAACATGGTATTGATGCATTACCATAGATTCCCTGTTCATGTTTTTTTTTACTTTTTTTTCTGCAGATGTCTGACCACAGGGAGGTTCTTCAACAGATCATGCAGCGCCATGCCTGGCTAAATCCTATCAAGCCCTGCAGGTTAACAAAGGTCACATGGAAACATCACCAGCACCGGAAATTGGATGTGATACCCCAGGGTTTAGGCCTTCTGGATACAGATAGTCCCTGGCTCTGATTGGGTGTTGATCTAGCGGCATTCTGACCTGACACTATGAATCAAATATTCTTTTCTTATTATTTGTTCACGATTTTCCTTTTTTCCCCCGCTAAAATCGATTATGACTGTCAAAAGCAGCTGAAATTTGAGCTACCGATCCAAAGTAATCCATTTTAGAGGGAGATAGAGATCAATGTCTGAGTCACCCATAGTTTAGGAACCTCGTTTCATTATTTTTTGTTTGGCCATGCTTTTTTGGTGAAGAAGCTCAGGTTTTTCGATTTCAAATATTTGCACATTTTTAAAACGGATTTAAAAAGATCATGCGATCTTTATATAAGTTCAATCTAAATAATCATTATTTTTTGCAATAACATTTTAATTATTTTTTCTCTTTGCTTTGTTTATACATACCCTTTTGAAACTCTTTGAAACCCTTTGTTTATGCATACCCTTTCAAGCTGTGAAGCTGAGAGCCATTATCAACCCTCTGACTCTGGCAAGGCTCAAGCATGCGACTGCTAATCTTAATGCTGGCATTCAATAACAACAGCAACCATATAAGTGTAAGTGCACCATCGAACTGAAATATGACGCATGCCTTCTCTGATAATTATGGCTGCGCAATATCTTCTTGAAATCCAACAATTCCAATGTAAAACGTGCAAGGTTGGCAGGCCTTGCGTCGCTGTCGTAAGTGCACTTAATCAGGCCTGGTGCTACAGACACGAATCCTGATTAAGGCTGATTTGCCTTAAGGTTACATATTATTACGCCCATGTCTGAAGTAACGGATACTTTAGATAATATTTATGGGACGAGGTCGAGCATTTGTTAGCCAATAAATATTGCGAGAGATATAACTTTAGATTGCGTCCTGAGCTTGGCACACGACTTCCGGCGATTGATCTAGCTAGCTATTAAGGGAAACAATTCCCCAACTTGTATGCTGGTGGAAACTCTGAATAGCTTTCTGGGGCCGGCTCTTTCCATCTTTCTTTTGAAAGATCTTTACAGCTTCTCTGTGTACGATAGCATTCTTCCTCTTCCAAACCACTTTAACTGTCACTTCTCAACAATTGCTTGCCATTCAGCCAGTTATCTACTATCTAAATAACTCCATCTATGGACCTCCTGTCTTCTTATCTATTGAATATGGGATCGAGAGAGAGGAGGAGCACAAGATCGATATATATAGAGGGAGAGAATTAGAGTCAGACATAAAAAATGGATTGAGAGAAGAAGAAGAGACAGAGATGTCAAAAGTGAGGGGAGAAGAAAAGAGAGAAGGATTAGTCAATTAGGCCCAAGGGATATTTTAAGCACGTCACAGATTCAACAATCACCAGTGGTGCACGTCCCAGCTCGCCAAGGGAGAGCGCCGAGTCTCTCTCTCTCTCTCTCTCTCTCTCTCTCTCTCTCTCTCTCTCTCTCTCTCTCTCTCTCTCTCTCTCTCTCTCTCTCTCTCTCTCTCTCTCTCTCTCGCTAGCTCGCTCTTTATCTCTCTCTTCTCTCTCTTTTCATCTTTCTCTTCTCTCTCTTTATCTCTCTCGCTTTCTCTTTCTCTCCCTCTGCAGGTTCCGACCTCTAATCTCTCTCTGGGTAGGTTGAGATTGAAAATCGCAAAGGAATATTCAAATAGGCAAGATCTGCAATACATACCTAATGCACTGCATTGATTTGGTGTTTACAAAACCCTAACATAGATTATAAAACTTTTGTTCTGACTAGGGGACAATTGCGCAAGTAAAAAATATCACAGTGAAGATTTAATGGTCATTGTATTTTTAGGGCATCCTGTATTTTTTGCTACCCATCCCTCTCTCTCTCTCTCTCTCTCTCTCTCTCTCTCTCTCTCTCTCTCTCTCTCTCTCTCTCTCTCTCTCTCTCTCTCTCTCTCTCTCTCTCTCTCTCTAAAATTTATCATGCAACATTTCCACAGTGAAATGAATTTCAGACTTAGATTTAGGGCGATTTAGATGTTCATTCTTGTTTGATGAGAAATGCCTAGGATTGATTACAAAGGGTTTATGTTTAACGACTGGGCCTTTTGCGGGACAGCATTCTCCAAAGACTGAGCTTGTTGAGGGTATTTAAATAAATCAAAAAGACACTTCCTCAAAATATGATGTAAACATTTTTACACTTATTACAGACCTAAATCAGTATAAAAAGATGCGAGAACCAGAAAGCCATTACTAAACATAGATTTTTTTTTTTAATGATTATCTAAAATTGTGCTATAAGTCAATGTTCGCCAAAACTTTTTGATACCATGTTTTGTATAAAAAAAAAAAAAAAAAATTAAAAAAAAAAATTAAAAAAAAGCCAAATTATTTAACAAAAATATCCTGTGCTTTTTTTTTTTATATTTTTTTTATGAGATCAGCAATGAGAAAGATGAAATTAGGCAAAGCAACAGGCGCAGGCAGTATATCAGTAGAACCTTTAGAAGCACTCGAAACTTTTAGAAGCACTCGAAGACTATGGAATTGATAAGATCACAACATTACTCAACAAAATGAATGACACCAGACACCTCCGAATCCATATTAATATTTTTTTTTATAGCTTGGACACCAGAGTGTGGCTTGGATGGAATGAACAATTTTATGAGCCATATCACCAAAATACTTTTAAGCCCCATCATGATGAAAGTCGGAAACAAAATCAAACCAGAACAGTGTGAAGAGTAAAGGTACAACAAATGCAATTCAACTTTTTTTAACTATGATTGAACAAGCTCTGGAAGTACAAAAGGGGTATATTTGTGCTTCATTGACTACACAGATGCATTTGACAAAGTACTTGATGATATAATCACACAACTAACAGAGTTGAAGATAGATGGAAAAGATCAACAGTGATCAAAAACATGTACTGGGAATAAACAGCAGCAATGCGAGTTGATAGGGAAATATGCTCATTTAAAGAAAATAAAGCTTGGTGTCACACAAGGATGTGTGCTTTCCCCAGACCTTTTCTCTCTCTATAGTAAAATAATTATGCAAAACCTAGAAGGGCATCCAGGAATTAAAGTAGGAAACCACAACATAGACCACTTGAGATACGCTGATGACTCTGTTTTAATCCCACAAAATAAAGAAGACTTCCGACAATTATGAGACATCGTCAAAGAAGTGAGCAGAAAGATAGGGTTGGAATGGAAGAAAAGTAATGGTGATCTTTCTGGTTTTTACTCTTTCATTCTCTCTCTCTCTCTCTCTCTCTCTCTCTCTCTTTCTCTCTATCTCTTTCTTCTTTGCCCCTTTTCTATACTTTTAATACATTCATTTTACCTTTATGCCTCCGTCTATATCAGTTTAGTACTAAATATTTCTCTGCATGTGTGACTATTTACTTACAGTCTCATCGAGGCAGTCTATCGCAATTTTAGTGCTCATAAGCAGATATTTGACGTGCCAGTCAGAAGTGGACAGTACGTCAGTGAAGTGAAGGAAAAGTATGTGAAATTTCTCACTCGTGAAAGATAACAAATAAAAAGGTGTTGCATATTTAATGGATAATGCCCCTTTCAAAGCAAACCAAAAAAAATAATCTCCCTATAAAGGGAATTATGTCAAAAGATTGCAGGGGGTGAAGGGTTTCAGCTCTGAACCTCCGCCATATAGACACTCTCAGGATAGCCGGCCCACCGACACCACATCGACGAAGTACCCAAGTCGCCGGTACCTCTGAGCAGGTTGTGCTTATCACACAACCCACGACAAAGCTTCCCTGCCAGCATCCAAGCACCAAAGTGATGCACACAAGTGTGCATCCCGGTGTTTTATGGGAGGAGCCACATCAGACCCAAAGCATAAATGACGACAGGCGCGGGCCGTCATAGTATGTGGACCTTGACCGTTTTACGGGCCTTAACACCGTTAGGGCTTGAAGCCAGTTCCTGGCGAAGTTGCCTTGCCAGGCGAAGCTCAACATCTCCTGTTTGTATAAGTAAACAGTGACACACTTTCTTCATGCGGTTTAACTGCTGTGCATTTTCTCATAGCTGTGTTTGTCAAGTTTTTTTTAAAAAGGTAGAAAGCCGTGAAATTTAACTACAAACTGCATTTCTTAGCTAATATTTAATGAATAAAAAAATATTCATATGTCATGATACATAGTGGGATGAATCTTTCAATTTTCAGAAAAAAATTAGTTAAAACCGTAACTCTATACCACCACTGATTAACTTGAAATAGCTGCCCTTTGTATCTAGGGGTGAGTTTGTTCAGTTTGTCAACTCGCCTATGTGTTTGCTTATTTTTTTCCTTTGACCTTGACTGCTTCGTGCGTGGTTATGCGACTCTTCCTTTTTCCG
>JAWDGP010004902.1:85000-117500 GCA_033675545.1 Elysia crispata | reverse complement strand
ATGTGGCTAGCCTAGCTCTTCAACACAAGACTATACGGATTAGTTTAGGGTAGTGCCGGTCCAAGTTTATTATGATTCTAGTCTTATAGCAAATCTGATTGAATTTTAATTTGTCTTGATGTTTTCCTATTAGCGGTTTCTAAAACAAACGGTCATTGATTTAACACTTTGCGTGTGAACGCTCAGCTGAGAAATAGGGAAAAACTACATAAAAGTTGAAATTGAAAAGTATTTTCATTCAAATGTTGTTTATGTTAAAAAAACAAACAATTATTACAGTTAAATAATTTGCAATACAGGCTTTCTTTCATTTTACTTGGAAATAATCGGGGTAATAAACAATGAAAAAAGGCAATTTCAAATTCAAATTACAAATGTATTAATCACTTAAGGAAAACTGTTATATTTCACGTTCATGTGTAACCATCAGCTGCATCATGAGCATGATAACATAATTTATAAAGTACATGTTTTTACTCTTTTTGAGGTCATCAATATGTTTCTCTCTCTCACTCTCTCTCTCTCTCTCTCTCTCTCTCTCTCTCTCTCTCTCTCTCTCTCTCTCTCTCTCTCTCTCTCTCTCTCTCTCTCTCTCTCTCTCTTTCCCTCTCTGTCGCTCCTTCTGTTTGTCTTATTGCTCGAGTCTACATTTTCCTATGCACGTCTCCATGTCTGCTACTGTGCTGATTCTCCACACACATACAAACCATTTGACAGACCAGGATTTTTTAACTCGAGATACAATCTTTACCAATTATCATAATTGGTGATTAATTTTATTACTCAAAAAATTTAATAAAAAAACAAACAAACGATGTCGAGTAATAGAAATGAAAACCGCTTCTCTAACGGCATCAATGATATCATATAGGGATGATGTTGAAAAATTATTTTTAGTTCTTTTAATTTAAAAAAAGCATAATTTAAGAGAAGCTATATAAAATATTTTAACCATGAACATAAAGTCTCATTTCATAATCCATTGCAAGAATATTGGATTAGGAATCTTCTCTATATCTCGACACTTGAAAATATGAATCCTCTTATTTATGGTGACATATCGACGAATTTGTCGCTAAAAGATTGGAGTGTAATTATCATCTCCTGGGCATAACTTTGGCTTTTGAAAATCTCTGAGTCGCGCTAATCTTTTCCATGAATGCGTTCGAATTCAGATAAAAAAAACTCTATGATGCATTAGATAAATGTAAAACATATTGGACACCGAGAGCAAAGTACATTGTATTCCCTGAATTAGATTTTATTTTTAACTGGGCTGATCTGACGAGTAAGCCTAAGGTAGGTAACAAGCAGATCTTAATAAAGCTAAATTATTTCCCTTGCTTCGTCATTTAAAGTCTGATTATTATTAATTTTTTTTTTGTGATATACCATGAACGATGGAATGATGGTTTGATAAATTTGTATCAAATTTAAACTTGTTTCCAGATAGATTTATTTCCCAATAGACCTCAAGTCAGCCTAGCTGAACAAAACTCTGGGCTTTGAACGATATGAATGTGAAAAATTGCATATATAATCGAATAGGTGAGAGAAACTATCAAATTTAGAAGAAAAAAACAAGCTGAATAACAAGTTTTAAAATATCATTGAGCATATGTCTAGTATACATTCTTGGGCTAAAAAGGTTATCAATACATTCCGTCTAGTTTTGCATTTACGATACATTTTGATTCAGTTGAATCTCTACCTAGAGATTTTGTCTTGCAGACCGTAAAGTCAGATCAGCTAAAAAAAAAACATTTCCATGCGTGTGTGCTTTTTTTAGAAAAAATAATACACTTTCACTCAACAGTTTGTTTGTTTGATATAGCCTGTCCACAACAGGCCTTTTTTCAATTCCAAATTTAGCCTCCGTCGAGCAGAAAAGAGGGGCTTCAAAACGTGCAAAATCGACATTGCAGGGCTCAACATGCAAAGAAAAGATCTATCCTTGTTGGTATTATGGCAAAAGCTCGAGCATCATTGCCACTAGTGCTCTAATTAAATCAGTATATTTTTTCGTACACTTCTCAAACCATATCGCGCCATGGTTAGTGATATTTCGATAGGGTTAAAATTTTCTGCTACTGTTTCTTGTTGTTGGTCTATTTGGATGATATCGCGCCATGGTTAGTGATATTTCTATAGGGTTAAAATTTTCTGCTACTGTTTCTTGTTGTTGGTCTATTTGGATGATATCGCGCCATGGTTAGTGATATTTCTATAGGGTTAAAATTTTCTGCTATTGTTTCTTGTTGTTGGCCTATTTGGATGTTTTTTTTTCCAACAATGAGTAAATTCGAATGGTTTTTTTTTTACATTACAGTCGCCTAAAGATTTTCACACAAAGTGGATAGTCAGGAACTAAATTTTGAATGAACTTGATGAGGCAACGCGTTGTCCCTACGGCTATGTAGATTTGAATTAAAAAGAAAAAAAAGCTCATGGCTATCATGTAGAATGTTAGATTTCAGAAATAAATGATAAAACTAGTGATTCTGGAGACATTCGGTTAAATCCAGTTATGAAGGCTAAGAATGGCAAAATTGTTTCTCTCCTTAAAAATGTCTGCTCACCTTCTTAACGGCGAAAATATTTTTTTTTTCTGTTTTCTGAGAATACATGGCTTGTTTCAAGTTCATGATTGACTGACTCGTACACTTAATAGGCTTTTTTTTTCAGTCACAACATTATGATATGGTTACTTTATCTCTCACTTACCCCACTCCTCTCACTCTGTCTCTCTGTCTCTGTGTCAGTCTCTGTCTCTATCTTGCTCTCTCTCTGTCTCTCTGTCTCTATGTCTCTCTGTCTCTCTCTGTCTCTCTCTGTCTCTCTCTCTCTCTCTGTCTGTCTGTCTCTCTCTCTCTCTCTCTCTCTCTCTCTCTCTCTCTCTCTCTCTCTCTCTCTCTCTCTCTCGCTCCCTCGCGCTCTCTTATATTTGCATATTTTTGTCTCTACCTCTGCATCTCCTATTTAAAAAAACAAATGGCCGATTGCATTTAATGATTTTTTTTCCCTTTGTATTCGACCTGAAAAATAACTACAAAAAAATGTACTTTATAGAATACCATCACCAGGAAATTTTTTTTACACATCCGAGTTTTTTCTTCAGGAAATTTTGCAAAGATACAATTTTTTAACAAAAAGAAAAACATCATCATAATAATAATAATAATAATAATAATAATAATAATAATAATAATAATAATAATAATAATAATAATAATAATAATAATAATAATAATAATAATAATAATAATAATAATAATAATAATAATAATAATAATAATAATAATAATAATACTGATTCTTCTTTTTTTCTCTTCTTCTTCTTCTTCTTCTTCTTCTTCTTCTTCTTCTTCTTCTTCTTCTTCTTCTTCTTCTTCTTCTTCTTCTTCTTCTTCTTCTTCTTCTTCTTCTTCTTCTTCTTCTTAATAGTAATAATAGTAGTAATAATAATAATAATAATTATTATTATTATTATTATTATTATTATTATTATTATTATTATTATTATTACGAGGGCATATTGAAAAGTTCTGCCTCCAACGCCATAATTTATCGGGATTTCAATTTAGAATCTTCTAGTTTGGCATCAATACTCACAAACCCTTTGTCTACATGTGTGCAAAATTGCATCTGCGTATGACGTCATTTGAGCTCAAAATATGGCGCGTCATCAAGCTTGGTGGTGTCACGCGGTCAGAGGAAAGAAAAATGGCGTCTTCCATGGATCTACGCTTAAAACAAAGGGCTGCGATTGAATTTCTGACTGCAGAAGGCTGTAGTCCTATAGAAATCTTTTATCGTATGAAAGCCGTATATGGTGAAATGTGTTTAGATGTAAGTACTGTGAGACGATGGACACGGCGTTCAAGGGAAGAGAATCCCAGTGAATCAACTGTTCATGATCAAGCCCGTACTGGTCGACCATTGTCAGCGTCAGACTCTAAGCACCAATCTCGTGTTGATCAGTTGATTCGTGAAAATCGCCGCGTCAAGCAGATTGACATTAGTATTGAAATAGGGATTTCTCAAGAGAGGGTCCACCACATCATCACAAATCTCCTAGGATACAGGAAAGTTTCTGCTCGATGGGTCCCAAGAATGCTGACGCCTCAGATAAAGCTGCAAAGAGAGCAAATCTGTAGAGAACTGTTGGCAAAATTTGATGAGGATGGTGAAGACTTCCTCCGTCAAATTGTCACTGGGGATGAATCCTGGGTTCATCATTATGATCCTGAATCGAAGCAACAGTCGAAGGAGTATAGACACAAAACGTCACCATCTCCGAAAAAATTCAAAGTGTTTTCTTCCGCAGGAAGGTGCTTCTCACGATCTTTTGGGACAGTGAGGGTGTGGTTCACACAGAATTTTTGGAACAAGGCAACACCGTGAATTCTACGAAATATGTGAACACACTGGAGAAACTGAAAGCGAGGTTGCGACGGGTAAGGAGTGAGAAAGTTTCCATCATCCATCACGACAACGCTCGCCCTCACACAAGTTTGGAAACTCGCACGGCTTTAGATCGTTTAGGCCTCCGGACATTACCGCACCCGCCTTATAGCCCAGATGTTGCTCCGAGCGATTTCTTCCTTTTTCCAAAACTCAAGGATTACCTCAAGGGCAACCGTTACGAGACAGACGAAGATGTGAAGAATGCTGTTTCTTTCTTGGTGCAGAGACAAGACTGCTGACTTCTTCGCTGACGGCATCCAACAGGTCGTCCGTCGGTGTCGGCTCTGTATCGAACGGGGCGGTGATTATGTTGAAAAATGATATGTCATCTGGTGCTAAATAAAATGACCTTTCATTTGGTGTAAGTATCATTTGTTTGTCTTCATTATTTTCATAGTTATGGACTTGGAGGCAAAACTTATCAATGTGCCCTCGTATTATTATTATTATTATTATTATTATTATCATCATCATCATCATCATTATTTTATTGTTGTTGTTGTTCTGGTTGTTGATGTTGTTATTGTTTTTGTTGTATTTGCTGCTGTTTTTGTTTTATTAGAATAAGTAGTTCACTAATAATTGAATCAAAAATAACATTTATATTGTGCTTAACCCTAAAATGCTTTTTAAAGAAATCTCCTATCTCTGTTTGTCTCTCTCTCTCTCTCTCTCTCTCTCTCTCTCTCTCTCTCTCTCTCTCTCTCTCTCTCTATCTCATTCTATATACCTTTCTGTGTGTGTGTCTCTCTCTCTTTTTCTCTTTCTTTTTCTTGTTCTTTCTCTCTTTATCTCCCTCTTTTCCTTTCTCTCTTGTAACTCCCATAACAAACAAACAAAAGTAAGTCTAATAACTCTTAGCTTAACTCTTTTCCTGTCTTTTTTCGTCTCCTGTAAATATACTTTTCATGAAATATGCATCCCTACCTTTTTTTTTTTTCTATCTTTTTTTGTTTTGAATAAACACGTGTCCTTTTTTCCATTATAATTATTTTGTATGCATGCTTAGGTCTAAAGTTTTCTCTATCTTGTGATGTGTTCCTTTTCTGTTCTGTTCTTTTTTTTGTTGTTGTTTTTTTTGTTTTTTGTAGTGTAAGTATTGGCAAAACAATTCTAAATTCTATTCCAATGCAAGTTTCTAGTTAGGCTAAATCGACACCTTGCCCTAAAGATGGCGCCCGCCCCTCCTTCAATGTGGGCCGCTGCTTCAAGCAGCTGCAGCGAAGAGTCCGCCATTCCTCTAGCCTTTTTAAGGTAGTATCTCTTTGGGTTGAATACAAATGCGAGATCTCCTTCTAGCAATGCTATGATGCTGTTTTTTTTGGGGGGGGGTTTTGTTAAAAATTTGAAAATTTCTTTTCTAAACAAAGGGTGCACATTCTTTTTTCTGTCCAGTAAGTTTTTTTAGGTATTTCCCTATTGGATCTTAGCCTATGTTGTTTCTCAGTTTCGGAATAAGTTCGCTGAGCTTCAAATCTTTTGTTTACGTGTGAGTGCTAGATTGAATATCGATACCCACTTTACTACTTCTTATATCTAAATTAGTTATTACTGTCTGGCAAAGGGTAATTATTGTAGCTTTAAATCAGATCTCGCACTTTTGTTTGACACTTAGAAGAATACTTACTGGCCACAAACACTATAGCCATTCATTTACAAATAGGCTATATCTTTTTCCTGTATTGGGTGTGGTTACGTTGCAGCTGTCACTTGCAAAAATTGTCATAGTAATTTTTTTTCCTTTGTTGTTTTCCACGGTCAAAATTTGATTGCCTGAAAGTTTGTTGATTGGGTGTGGCATGATCTCCTCGGTCACACGTGGCAATCAAATAATTTTAATGTAGCTTTGATAACATTAGTCGTTCCATTCTTCCAGCAACATTTCGATAATCATTCAATTAACTTTTTTAATTACCATTACTCCAACTTGATACATGGTGCTGATTAAGATTTGACCCAAAAAAAATTAAGATCGGTTTACATTTGTCAGTAGCGGAAATCTCTCAACTTTAAAAAAATGGTATCGACATAATTAAAATTACCGTTCTAAAATAAAGTATGGTACAAGTTGAAAAAAGTATCCGTTTATACGCTCTACTTCCCAATTTTATTTTACAACCTCAGCGCAACATAGAGCTAGAGGTCTGAAGTTTGAAACATATCCTCAACCTTGTTAAATGAAAATTCATTTCACGGAGAATCCGCTGGTGTTTTATTTCTGAGTCATTTAGGAGACCTTACAATGGCAAGCAGTAGTTCAGGTGCCACTCTAAAAATAACCTATCGTTTTGAGACCTTTTTAACAGAGAATTAATACATGAAATAGAACCACGAGAGACACCATTGTATTGACAGCGTAAGAGAAAGTTAAAAAGAGGGAAGAGTTATAGGAAGAACGAGAACGAATAAAAAGAGGATGCGGGGCAGAGATGAAAGATGGGGAGCGGAGGGGGGGGAAATATATATATATATATATATATATATATATATATATATATGTGTGTGTATATATATATAGATAGATAGATAGATAGATAGATAGATAGAGAGAGAGAGAGAGAGAGAGAGAGAGAGAGAGAGAGAGAGAGAGAGCGGGAGTAGGGAGAGAGGCATAAAGCGTACAGAGAGCTCCAATTTGGCAGGAATTATGAGTTTTGGTTTTTGATCTCGGGATCGTGAACATGTTTTTCTATCTTCTAGTTTTTAACAGTAACTTGCGCTAACTTTTGCCCTTTTGAGATCACATAGTGTCAAATTTACAGTTCCGTGCCTTTAAACACATTTCCGAATGAGATCTTCGTCCTGAAGATTCTGCTAAAAAGTAAGACTCGATTAAAAAAAAAAAAAAAACAGTATATTAACTGAGACTCAAACTCTAAATTTGACACTCATCTCCTCCCTTCTCTAGCCCCTCTTAGGCTTAAACTCTTCAAATAGCAAAGCGAGATGAGACTCGGGTGTACATGATACTCTAAATTTCCAAATAGAAATGCCCGATGAACCCTAAGGCCGGTCCCAGCGTAGCTTTGTAGCATTTGGACATGCTTGGCGTGTTTTTCGACACTGTTGAATAGACTGTCTGACAAGTCTGTGAGCAGGCTGGGCCTAGACCAGCAACAGAGCGACGCTGCGCAGGTACACAGAATTTAGAGTGTTCGTTTGCACCGTGCAAGCTAGGCCAGGTGCTATAGAGTTACGCTGGGACTGTCCTTAGTCTACCTGAAACTCCGAATCCGAATATGCCACCCATGTCCCATAGCCTCTAGTCTCCCTGAGAACTCAACTCTCCAAATCGCAAGGCGCAATAAAACTCTAGTTTCTTTAAGATGCTAAACTCCTACATGGCATAATTTTATTCCGAAGTACCAAATCCCAATATGAAGTCAGTCTACTTCCTATATTACGCGAAATTTGTCTGCATGCAACCTGCCGTCCTACTTACAACCATATCTCAAAGTCTGCTGGTACCTTTACATATCAATATCATCGTGGGGAGGGGGAAAGGTGGTGTTAGAGTACACCGCGGAGATATTGATCATCTCAACAGGTATTCTCTGTCCCTGTATCTTTAGGAAACTCTTAATTCAAGATTAAGTGGGATTATGTCGCATCCTAAAAGGATGACTTGAGGCGCAGTATTTCAGTGTGACTGATGATGCGTGCTACCGAGTTTAAGGAATTTTTTGTTGTAAGAAGCAGCCTTGAGATAAAAACACGATTCAACTGATTCATTTGCATGTCCTCATTGTTCGATAAGAGTTTATGAGACAGCTGAAAGGGCTTGACAACTTAGCGCTCCTTAAACTGTGGAGCACTTTGTCCTTTCTCTTTATCTTTTATTGCTCGATTTCGTATAGAAGTATCTATCTTTATTAAGGCGTGCATCACAAAAAAGCAAGGATTTTAGGGAGATAATTCAGTCAAGTCTTGTAATTAAAATTTTAATTTTAACGCTTTTAAATTTGATAATAAAATTTAATTACTCCTGTTTTAACAGGGCTGTTTGGTAATGGAATATTTTATAGTGATGTCTGAGATTTCCTAAATGGCCAACGCACAAGAAAATAATATTGATGCTTAATATGCATACATCATATCGAACGGATGCGCTTATTATTATGTGTGTCAACTGGATCTTGTGACATTTTTTTTATGTCAAACCTAGAAAAGATTGGTGGAATTGGTTTGCACAGAGCAAGCGCGTCTCTATCAGAAAGATATATATAACCAGCATATGTTGTATTACCTTCATCTTGGCATCAAAAGCAAGCATGGAATTATTTTTAGAATATTTTTGTACGCATTGTTACACACGATGTTTGTCCTGATCACCTACTTCTCGACACCTAATGAAAATATGGAAATTTGCAGGAATACATCAAGGCTGAAATAACTCTATTATAACAAACCTGAGGTTTCAGATACAAATTTTGAATATTTGACTCATAACAGCACTCTTTGAATTAATTATTTGTAACACAGAAATAGATAGAGATATGCAATACGATTTAATTCAGTACTGATAATTAGCTAGAGACATGCTTCTCCCTTTAGTTCACATCTCATGACAGCTGCAGACATATCACACAGCTGGGTCCGCACTTCGCGAGCAGCTAAAAACAAGCGACTCAGTTTGGATCACATGATCAGCTAGAGACATGCGAAGTAGTTGGGTAAGCAATGCGTTTATTTAATACAGGGACAAAACCACGTTTTGTTTTGTATTTTATAGAAATGTTATCATGAAAAAAAAATGAGACAAAAGCAGATCTAAAAAAATGAAGAATGTTGTTGCATTTTATCAATTAATTATAAAAAAAAAAGTATAAAGGAAGAGGAAATAAAGCCAAGAACCTGCCGAGAAAAGCAAACTAAACTTAAATATCACAAACTTCAAAGTAAGAAAATATAGCAAAATAGTCCTCCAATAAGTGGTTAGCATTTATAAACAAAATAGCTATTTTACTTTAATATATAATACCAGTGGATGTAAAGAGCTGTGTTTTGGTAAGGTACATACAAGAGAAATATGACAAATATTTAAGCTCTGTCTTTTTTTTTTTCTATCTCTTTCTGTGTTATTACATTACACTTTTCTTTTGTTTAAACTTTTTTTCTCAGACCCCAACCTTTCGTGGCTATTCGTAGCTCCTTGATATTAATCTTTTCCTCTCAAAGTCTCCCTCCCTCATTCTCTCTCTCTCTCTCTCTCTCTCTCTCTCTCTCTCTCTCTCTCTCTCTCTCTCTCTCTCTCTCTCTCTCCCCCTCCCTCCCTCCCTCTATTAATCTAACTATATATCTTTTTATCTATCAATGTTGTTGCATCTGTTTATTTATCAATTTATCTTTTATTTTTCGATCTGTCTCTTTCCATGTAAAGTTATCGTTTTGATAACTATGTTTTGAAGCCATCTCTCTCTCTCCCTCTCTCTCTCTCTCTCTCTCTCTCTCTCTCTCTCTCTCTCTCTCTCTATCTATCTATCTATCTATCTGTCTATCTGTCTTTCTATCTATCTATCTCTCTTCTCTCTCTCTCTCTCTCTCTCTCTCTCTCTCTCTCTCTCTCTCTCTCTCTCTCTCTCTCCCCCTCTCTCTCTCTCTCTCTGTCTCGCTTTTTTCCTTATTCACTCTCACCCAACCTTCATCTAAAATCAAATCTTCTTCCTAGTATATCTAGGCACATAATGGCATGTATTTATGCATGTATGTATGAACCATCTATGTATCCATTATCTTTTTTTATTTCAATCTTTCTTATCTCAATATTTGTCTATTCGACACACTTATTTACATCTCTCTTTTTTAATCAACTTTCAACTTTCGTTTTCGTACTCATTTCATTTTGCCTTTTCTTTAGCTTTACCTCTAAAACTCTCTAAGTGTTTATCTAATTCTCTATTATTCTTAGTTTACCTTTTCTCTAGTCATTCATATATCTAGCTAGCATTCCCTATATCTAGACATCAGTCTATCTATAAATAAATTTTACAAGCATGTTTCTGTCCATCAATCGATATGTTAATTTTATAAATCTTTTTATGCATCAATCGATGATCTTTTTATTTATCCATGTGTTCATGTATCAATAGGCATCTATTGGCTTTAAAAAGTTTCTATGTTTGTTTATTATTTTTTATCACTTAATCCATCTGCATATTGATTAATGAAACAAATTCCTACTTCTTTTCATCTGCATAAAGCGTTTACAATATACTCCCCCACTCTCTCTCTCTCTCTCTCTCTCTCTCTCTCTCTCTCTCTCTCTCTCTCTCTCTCTCTCTCTCTCTCTCTCTCTCTGTTTTCTCTCTGTCTGCCTGTCTGTCTATCTGTTTGTTTTTCTGACTCCCTGAGCTCTCTCTCTCTGTCTTTCACTCTGTCTGTATATCTGTTTGTCTGCCTGTTCACTTCCCTTTCTCCCCCCTCTCTCTCACTCTCTTTCTCTCTTTCGCTCTAACAATTGTTTCTTATTTCGTGCCGAAGTTATAAAGTCGTGAGCCTCTTCCTTTTCAGTTTTGCATTGAACATTATTTACACACACGCGTTCTTCTGGATTCTTTATAATTACCAAGTAGTCCTTCAAGTGTGGTACTTTTGTTTTTTTTTATTTGGATTCTCTCTCTCTCTCTCTCTCTCACTCTCTCTCTCTCTCTCTCACTCTCTCTCTCTCTCTCTCTCTCTCTCTCTCTCTCTCTTTCTCTCTTTTCCAACATCTCTCCACCCCTCCTCCTTTTAAGAATTATTTCACTCTTTCCCTGTTTCTTCTCTTTTTGTATCTAAAAGCGGACTTGGGAGGCTTTGTGCGTGAACTTCTCCATTTTTACCCAACCCACACCTTTGAAACTTTGCAGGCGTCTACAGCATTCTTGTGGCTAGGTTCTAATTCATTAAAAAAAACCAACGCAAAATGTTTTTTTTTCGTTAACATAGGCTAACTTACTTCCGATCACCAATTTCGTGCGCCATTTTTTCATTCTTTAACAACGGAAGTCTTTCTTACTCGACTTGAGGTGTAGATCTAGGTTATATATATATATATATATATATATATATATATATATATATATATATATAATTTTCTGTTTAGAAATCGAATAATCGAGTTATCTAGATTCTAGGTAAAGATGGAAAGGTGGACACATATACCTGGATCATGAGACTAAAAGGTGAGATATCAAGACTACTCATAAGCCTCTTTAAATACACACACACGCACCTAAGCTCCGGCAAATTGACACCAGGATCCCGTTTGTAGAGCAGGGATTTCAGCTTGTTTTCAAAATATCCGTTTCTTATGTATGATGATTGCTCTTGTCCTGTTTAGTGGTTTGTTTGTTTTTTTCATTCTTTGCAATCTTGAAAATCGACTCTTGGTACAATATATGTTCATATTAAGTTCGTATACTCTTGGATGGTTAGATAAAGTTCAAATGTACGGTATTTTGTATATTGTTAGATCTAGATATAGATCTTACACTATATTGTTATACCGTATTCGCCACAAGAACAGAATGTCAGAATGTGCATTATATCGAGGACATTTGTCCAATAAACTTGGATCATTTTCTGAAACAATATCAGAATGGATTTTTTCTTGCAAGTGTGAAAACTTGATAACCAAGCGATATTCAACCGACTCCACGATGCAGCTTTAGCAGACAAAAAAAAACGAAATTTTTTTTACTTTGTTTTAATTCAATGCAGTAACAAGTTGCATCGTGTGATCTTAAGAAATGGTCTAAAGAGTGGTAAATTTTAATACTTTACCACAGTTCCTTCTTACCTAGACCAAAGTTGTTGTTTTTTTACCCATGTCGTATTTTCTCTGTGGAATTTCTAAAAATCTAGATTAATATCCATTTTCTATAAAGGTTCCCGACTATGCATTAAACCTTAATTTGTTTATAGCTAGTGTTACCATTTGTTCTATAACAATGAAAAATTTGCGTGCAGAAAAAAAAATCAAAACGACACGCTAGTTTTTGTCTTAATGGAGCTTTTGCTAGCTCTGCAAATGTGACACCATAATTATCTTCCAGGAATGGATAACAACGATTTGAGGGAGTGTGATGTCATATACGTAAGGGCAGGTCACTAACTGTACAGTGTCAAGATCTAGGATGTTGTAAGTGTTTAAGTCGGAACTGATCTGGGCACATGACTCTAGAGCAGTGATTCTTAACCTTGTTGGAGGAACCTATCCCCACCAGTTTCATAATTATGTGGATTCACCGAGCCCCTCTTTAATGAAAAATAAAATATGATTTTTTTTCAAATTCAAGATATAGATATGTTTTTTTACTGGCTCTGCCGAAACCCTGAGATCAACCCAAAGGTTCGATCGAACCCAGGTTAAGAACCACTGCTCTAGAGCATTCTCCCTGGAGCCACACTTGAAGCTTTTAAACTTATCATAAACTAAATTCTTAGTTGTGTCTATCTTGATCTACAAATCGATTGAATTATTTTCTCTCAGGCTCTGAACACTAGACGGTCTGGACTAGATTGGGGTGTCTGATACTAATTTAATATATACATCTCACCTTACCTCTTGCCATTTCTTTCTTTCATATCCACTAATTAGGAAGTTTGTTTTAACGGTTGGTCGGTTGGTTCCGATGTTACAACCTCACTAATCTTTTAAGACCGCTATATAATTGGTGTAAACACCAGGGGAAAGCAAGTACCTATTGCCATTTCCCAGCTTCCAATGCAGCGGCTTAGACCACTGACATAACCTCTTCAGAATAATTTTATTGTCACATAGATTGAGACTACGCGATTCTTTTGATTTCTTCTAGTTTTTCTGTTGTAAAAAAAAACTGCTATGAGCTGATAATGAAATAAATTTTGGAAATCTTTGTTGTCTTTTTTTTTAACCCTCCAAACTGTTGAGTGGAAATTATCGCGTAATATAAAAAAGCCTTTTGTTTTAACTTTGTAAGTCTGTAAATTACTCCCTACAAATGTGTAGGAATCGTAAAACTTAGAAAACGACGTAGTAGCACAAGCTGCCGCATTCCTCTCGTAGTGACGTGGTTAAAGGCTGGTTCGATTTCAGGCGATCAGTCATGGATTTCTATTAGGCTTAAAACAACGCTCAGCAAAACAGGAGGCACGTTATCCAAAATATTTATTTCAACAACTCTCCAAAAGGCATTTACTGCAATCTTTAAGGTTTTCTTTTTGTTTTTAAAATAATTTAAAAATTTACCTGAAAAAAATAAAGATCTTTATATTTTCTCTGATTTTTCACAGCATCGTTCACAACCATTATTCGTCCGACCAACGTAAGCCTAAAAGGAGGTTAAAAAATAGAGGAGTTATTTCAGGATTTGAAAAAAAAAATATCATAAGTACTATGACTACCACTAATAGCAACATCAACAACAACAGAAACAGTAATGGCATTTAAAGAAGAAATAATAAAAGAAGCAGCTGTAACAGCAGAAGTAGTAAGTAGTAGTAATAATAGAAGTTGCATTAGTAGTAGTAGTAGTAGTAGTAGTAGTAGTAGTAGTAGTAGTAGTAGTAGTAGTAGTAGTAGTAGTAGTAGTAGTAGTAGTAGTAGTAGTAGTAGTAGTAGTAGTAGTAGTAGTAGTAGTAGTAGTAGTAGCAGCAGCAGCAGCAGCAGCAGCAGCAGCAGCAGTAGTAGTAATGAAGTGAAAAAATGAAAATTTCTAAGGGGACCAAATTGTTAGAGTACGATATTTCATTAAAACTGCCTGGATTCCAGTAAACTATCCTCTGTACAGTATTATTTCAATTTTCTTCGTTATCATAAAAAGAGCATAACAGAAGGCAACAGCGTGATGTACCTGGCAGTTCTAGAAGCAACTGCAAGCTCCGTCACGAATGAATGGGTAGGAATTGTCGTCAATACAGCACAGCTTCTGATCATTGAAAGTGATGGTGGATTTATCGCCACAGTCTTCAGTACATCCATCTAGGAAAAAAAAAATTAGCGACATGGCGAAATTATTTTTTTAAAAACATTTTGAGTATACGAAGAGAGTGAAGAGTTTTATCATATTTTCCTCATCTTATACGTTTTCCGACTGAAAGTTTTACACTCTACCGCTCTATCGATGAAACACTGAAAACTCAAGAAATCACGATTGATACTACATTATGCAATATCATAATGGAATGAAATCAAGTAAAAAGTGAAACGTTATGGTCTACATTTACATTATTAATTGTAAGGTTTTTTTTTCTCATCCATAAAAAAATAATATCATATGAAGAGAACAAACCCACAAAGGGTTGGGCTCTGAGAAAAAGAATTTCAATTGTACGTTATAAACAAGGCCAATATTTACCTTTCAATTAAATTTTTTTAAAAATGTAGATTTGAAACGTTTCCTGAGCACTTGCCTAACACGGCAGAGAGTCAAGCTATAATTATAGAGGTGTAACTCGATAAAACCTCCAAAGCTCTAGCCTTAGAGTTCTTTTCATATGATAGGGCGGTGAGACTAGAGCTAAAATTTTAATACGTTCTTTCTCAGTTGAAATACAGAATTTTTTTTTTTTTTTTTTTTTTGGGGGGGGGGTGTTGTACCACAACTTCTACCTGAGAAAAGCAATTATATCAATACTTCAAAAATAAAGCGTTTCGAGTATGAACAATGAAAGAGCAAAAAGAATAAAATAAAGAAAGAAAAAAGAAAGATAAGCTTTCAACCATATCTTAGGTGTATTAAAAATGTCCTCATGCTGTTTTTTCTAGAAGTGACCTGGAAAATATTCATGACGGCTACATATGACAAGGTAATCCCAATACTAACATTATTGTTATTATACTTTAAAAAATGTATATAATTAATACACTATTAGAATAAAATCGTTCATACTTGCGTAAACAATGGCAAAGAGCAAGGCAAGGGCCAAGAGCTGGATAATTACGTTCTTCATGATGAGGGTTCCGTATGGAGCTGGAAAAAAAATCAAAAGATGCGAATAAATTGATTTGAGTTCAATCTTATCGGTCTACATAATTAATCATAATAAATTGTGTTTTTCTTTGGCGCGATCAACACAAAATATACCATAGTTAACTTTGTTAGTTGGCCACAAAACTTATTTTGAAAGACGTCAAGAATCAAACATTTTCTAGATTTCCTCAACATTTTAAGCTAGATTAATCTTGTATACAACAGATTTTTGTTTTAAATAGTTTAATTTTATCTACGGAAAATAGGCAGAAAAAGAACATTTTTTTTAAATTTTTACAGTTTTTCAGAATCTGTTGAAACCAACTACCTGGTAAAAAATATTTTAAATCCGAGTCCACACGAGTAACGAACACGATGTAGTAGTAATGATCAAATGAGCCACCTCCTTAATGTAAAAAACGTTTTATAATTGGAAAGTGAATTGCACCTGTCACTCATAACACGCTTACCCGTGTATGCATGTGTGTGTGAGTGCGCAGTGCAGGTGCGTTTTTTGCGCTACTGTTTTATTCTTTTTGGCTTCAGAAAAACTATCAAATGCATCTCATGATCTTAAAGTGTGCAACGTGAGTGTTAAAATCTCTTTCCGTACTCACGCTCTATCAAACGAAATCACTTTATGTACACCTACATTATCGTGCGGTTGTATTTCTTGTGATACTGCCGTACCGCGGTAATCGCTGTTCAATCAATATTCCGGTGGGTCATCTTGATATCGGGTTATGTTCAAGGCTTGAAGTACGCAACAATTACTTTTCGTAATGAATCATAATGCACATTGACTCATGACAAAGTGTTCCGTAAAAAGTTACCTCTGTGCGTTTGCTGCGATTACCATTTTTTTTTTTTTTTTTTTTTTTTTTTGGTGGGGGGGGGGGGGGGGGGGTAATGGACGATGTTCTGCAACAGACCATTCCGGCGTGATGTTAAAAGTACATGATAATTTTTATATAATACAAGTTTGCCCTGTCGATATGTTAACTATTTTACTTCACATTTTTCATTAAATTGCAACAGTATAGGAAATTAAAAAAAGAGGGGGAGACAAAGAGAGAGAGGGGGGGAGAGAGAGAGAGAGAGAGAGAGAGAGAGAGAGAGAGAGAGAGAATCCAAATAGAAAGGAAAAACACCACACTTGGAGGATAACTTGGTAACTGTAAAGGATTCAAAAGTTTTATGTCTGGATAATACTGACGAAGCGTATAAAGTGGAACGTTTATATGATAAATTGATAATAGTTTTGTCATTTCTTTTTTATACCGTACTTATAAAGTTGTGGGCCTATTTCCTTACAGAGAGAGAGAGAGAGAGAGAGAGAGAGAGAGAGAGAGAGAGAGAGAGAGAGAGAGAGAGAGAGAGAGAGAGAGAGAGAGAGACTCTATACAAAACAATATATTATTTTGAGAAACTCACCTTTACTGTCGCTGAAAATCGTTAGATTTGTAACTGATCATTTTCTGTTCAATATTGCCCCACTTTATACTGAAGTCGGTATGCTAATTTTCTATAGAACAAAAAACCTCACAGCTCATTAAATCCACCAGGTTGTCAGCATGGTGCATCTGAGAAGAGTGTTGAGCATTGTTGCATTGACCTATAATGAGCTTTAAGCCGCAGAATAGAATTAATCTTAATCACGTAATTTGTCAAAAACAGTTAGTGTCAATTAAAATTAGTTATTTTCTGTTAAATTTCCAATCATATGTCAATCGTGTATTTAAAAGCATATATATATATATATTAATGATGATTAATTTGATTTTTTTTAAATTGCTGTCATTTTTAACAACTAAAAAATATGCACAATATTAATTATGAAGACACAAAAGAGGTCTGAGTGACGTTTTCTTCAGAGTCAATTAAAGGTTTTTTTTCATAATAACGAGTCGCTCGTAAGCCAGCCATGATCCACCTTTCATGTGAGAACTCGTTGGTCTGGCTGCATTTGTTGCTGAAAATTTTATTCTTTATTTGCATATTATTTTTAAAATTTAGTCTTCTTATTTATTTATCTTTATTTGTATTTCTTCCTTCTTTCCTTTTTTGAGGGGATTGGGGGGTTTAAGACACTGTAAACAACTGCAATGACATATGACCATTTACATTTTAACACCTTAGACGCCGTGGCTGCATACTCTAAAAATGGCAAGTCTGGTTTCGCTGCTCTTAAAATGAACATTTGAGTTATGAACTCGAAGCCATTGGACCTAGATAAAGCACTTGTGGGTATATAATCTAGAATCGGGTTAGGATTAATTGACTTTAACAAGACTACAGCCTTGTTAAAAGTGATACACATGTATACTAGTTCTTTACGCTCTGTGGCAAAGCTAGAAATTAAGCCAGTCTTTGAGATACTGAATGCTTTAACAAAAGAGTCCATTCACAACATTTTGTGGCTTAAACTCCAAACATGTTGCTAATTTCCCTGATGTTCCAACCTAAAAATGTCATTAATTTATATGAATTTCAAATCCCAACAAGTCGCTAATTTCCCATAGTTTTAAACTTCTAACCTTTTGCTAATTTGCTTGATGCTCCAACTCTCAGGCTGTCCCTAGATTGCCTGTGGTTCCAACTCCCAACGTATCACCGATTAACGTGAGGCTCCAACCAGAACAGTTTGTCGTAGATCTAGATCTAGATTTCGATCAGTATCAATAGATATGGATGGTTGATCAAGTGTTGTTTGTGGTGGTGTGGTTGGAGGATTTGATTTTGATTGAGTGTTTTTACGTATCTGGATCGTCTTAAACGACGTCTCTTTTTATCACCTGCTATCGTAATATCGATCTATCTTCTACAGTTAATTAGGCCCTATGTCACTCAGACTGAGGTGGTCTTATCGCTAGTTGGCTTAAGCTATGCTGGAGAGGTAGATCTAGATCTAAATTGAAGAAAAAGTAATGTCAAAGGTCTACTTTTGATCTATTGACACAAAACATTGCTTTCTAAAAAGTTGGGGTCATGTCCCTAATGTTTTGTTATTTTTAAGTGACTGTGTAAGTCTGTGGTGATGGGCAACGATCAAACTTTTTAGAATTACCGCTATCTAGGGAAGTTGATGGCCATTGCGGGAGGCGTACATTGAAGAACAAATAATATCAAAGGTCTAATTTTTATTTAATGACAACAAAACATTGCTTTTAAAAAAAAAATGGGGGTCAAGTCCCTAATCTGATGTAAAGTATTTCATAAAAAAATACTATTTCGTAATTTTCAAGTGTCTGAATAAGTCTGTGGAGATGGGCAAAAATTTAAGGAGGGGAGCACATAATGCGGATATATATGTGTGTGTGTTTGTATGTGTGTGTGTATATGTAGACTCTCGACCTATTACCTATTTCAACATATAAGTTGTGCCTTTACGTTTTTATGGAGCCGAAAGCCTTATTACTTATACTAAACAATCGTGGGACATGATGTGGCTTGAAGCCACCTGATGGGGCATCATATCTGTGTGATTAATGGTGCTTGATGCATGTATAGCGAGCCTGCTGTTGGAGTAAGCGTTAATATTCATGAACTCAAATCCTCATTTATTTACTCAGTTGCAGATTATCAATAACGGAGTTAAAAAAAAAATTTCATTTTTTTAACGCCCATCCTTAAATTAATGCATCCCCATGGGTTATCTGTTGATCACTGTGGATTTTATAGTATGCTTTGTTCTATGAAAAAATCTTAATAATTCAAGGTACTCAAACGTGATAAAGGTGTTTTGTTCACCAGGTATTTTTTCCAGTCCACTTGAAAAATGCGTTCACCTAGTGTCACATTGAACTCAACATATCGCTCCATTGTTTACTTGTCCAATTAGTTATTCTTATGGCTCTTGTGGTTTTTTTCACACTATAAATCTATTTAACCTAAGTTTTTGTTGTTTTTTTCTTGTTGTTTTTTTTTAAATGTAAAGATGAAAATACCACTGATACTAATTTAGTACTTTGAATTTAAACTTGTTATTTACAGAGTGATTGTGATAAGACAAATTTGCGATGAGAGCTACAGATAAGCGTAATAAAATTCATAGCTTTTCAAAGTCCTGTTCATCAAAGGAAATGCATTTTATCGGCGCACACGTTTTAAAAGGTTTTACTTTCGGTAACCACTTTACATCAACGATTAAATAAAGGTGGCTTAGAGACGAAGTTTTTGCTTAAATCTAAAGCTAAAATCAATATTGAAATGAAAAAGACTGTATTCATTAGAGGAAAAAGGACTTACACCGAGTTATCGGCAAAAAAAAAATGTATGCGTTGTTATGAAATAATCAGCTTTGTATTTAAAATGCAGCCAAAAATGACGCCGAAACTTCTTTTTTTTTTTTGATAAAGCCCTTTCAGAAGGAGCAGGGTTTGGTAGAGGAGACACTACGTTTATATTGACATCTAGATATCTTGAGCAAGTGATAAAAAGTCTCAAAAGATTTTAGAAAAGTGTCTTTTCTACAATTCATCTGCGCATCTCAAATAATTTATATTTTAATTTTGGAAGCACGTTTCACTTTAACGAAAAAAAAACATAAATTTTACAGAGCAGAGCTTGAAGCGAAGGTTAGAAAATAATCGAGGTGATATTTTTCTGCTTTTCACTGTTTACCTTTTTTGTTTCGTTATCGTATCAACATTCAAAAATACTTTATTTAATTTAAGTTTTTACTATAGCTATATCATATGTGTTAAGGATATAGAGCGGTGTTTACCCTTCTTTTCGATCCATCCTGAAAAGTCCGGCATATTGGAAAAACGCTTTATGACAACTCTCTTTTGAAGATAAGTCAGGGTTTTTTTAGGCAAAAAATATGTTATATTTATTGCCCCTTCTCACCTTTATCAGATAAGATAAGATAAAATTTACTTTATTCATCCCTATTGGGGAAATTCAAAATTGACATGCCCATTAACATTCAAAGAAAATAAAAGCTAAATGTATTCATCTTTCTTTACAGAGCAAGTATATAATATAGATATCTTAAGTGTCCATTACATTTTTCTTCTGAAGAAATTACACTATTCTCAAAATATTATTGGTATTGGATTTCTACTAATGTAATAAATAGATCTGAAGTGTGGAGACGAATCCGTAAGGATAATAATAAATGTTATAAGCAACCCATGAGGAAAAGGGAGCAAATTAGCTTTATATTTGGGTAGTGACTGCCGAGTCATTGGAAGCATACTACGCTTTGAGCTTGGGAAATAGCTGCCGTGTCATTGGAAGCATACTACGCTTTGAGCTTGGGAAATAGCTGCCGTGTCATTGGAAGCATACTACGCTTTGAGCTTGGGAAATAGCTGCCGTGTCATTGGAAGTAGATTGCGCTTTCAGCTTGGGAATGTCTGCCGAGTCATTGGAAGCAGATTGCGCTTTGAGCTTGGAAAATGTCTGCCGTGTCATTGGAAGCAGATTGCGCTTTCAGCTTGGGTAGTGGCCATCTAGTCATTGGAAGCAGATTGCGCTTTGAGCTTGGGAATGTCTGCCGAGTCATTGGAAGCAGATTACGCTTTGAGCTTGGGAATGTCTGCCGAGTCATTGGAAGCAGATTGCGCTTTGATCTTGGGAAATGTCTGCCGAGTCATTGAAAGCAGATTGCGCTTTGTATTTGGAATGTAATGATGGTCGCAATCTTGAATCCACTGTCTAGGTTTTATTTCAAGGTTTTGTAGTAAGCATGACAATAATATTTATTTTTAAAAATTCTATTATGTGTTGAAGCGAAGCAACACAGGCTACGATATTTCTTTTGTGTAGAACTGTTGAGTTTGTTATTTTTTTTTCTTAAGATCTGTGTTTAGTTACCATGTTCATATTTAAATACTTAACAAAAAGCTGATATTTGGTAATGGTACAAAATATGTACAAACTTAGAGTCGGTAAAGTCACAGCTCTTGCGATTAGATTCACGGTAATTTCATGAATGCAAGTCTTGAAATATGAGTTTGGTTGTTTAGCTTATCCATAGTCCTCTCCTCCTTGCAATGTCTAGACCATGTTGCTTTGGTATGTTAAGCGTTCTATGAAAGCAGCGAAGGAGAGCGTTTGTTGCCAGCATGGATTTAGCTGAAAGGATAGCTTAGCCTTTAGAGCTGTAAAGGTACTCTTAAAACAGGCTAACCTGATAGGTCAAAAGGGCATTATAGTCATCAACAATAAGTCCAGACCTTGAATTACTTTCCTCCTTTGCTTTTAGGTTAACCGAATAGACTGTGAAATGTCTTAATGATGGATTTTCCAATTGGCTTCAGTTAAATCTAGAAATTAATTTCAACCAAGGCTTTTACCCTAAGAACGGCAGAATTTCAGTCACTCGTTTAATAGCGTTTTAAGAAGTGCTTCACTTTGAGGTATCACCTTGTGTGTCCTGCTTGATGGGTGCTAATTTGATGTGCCAGAAAATCTACCTGAGCTTTACAGAGAGGTTGTGAGTTAATGTTTAAGTATGTCTCTCACTATGCTATAATAGTTTGTTCTGAGAACAGATAGAGATGCAACGGTAAATGGAAAAAAAAAGATGAAAGAGACGTTACAGACTTAAACTTTGCGGGTAATAAAAAGGAAGATCAAAAACTAAAGAGGAAATCTTTCCCATTCGGTCAGACATTATCACAAGGTTACTTTTAAAAAATCATTATAAACAACACGTACATTTTTAGAAAATGTCATAGGAAAGGACTATTCAAATCTTGCTGTGTTTGTTCCTTGAATGATTAGATAGAAAGAAGAGAAGAGAACATAGCTTGATTCGTTTGTGCTTGAGAAATTATTTTGGTTAAAGAAGGTTCAGGTGGATTATTGTTCTTTCATCGTATAATGCAAGGCCACGACCTGGAAAAATTAATGTTGTAAGCGAAGGAAGATTTTATGATATAATAGTAAATATAAAGTAGTCCAATGAAGAATACACGTTTTTGCCGAAAGTTATTGATCGATAAAATAGTCTAGCTGATCGCGGCTACGTTTGATGTAATTAACAAAATAGAATTGCCTGTCATTTGATCAAGGTCGATAGCGGAAGGTTTCTTTACGTCGCTAATTCTAGTTGGTTTATAGAGTTGTTGTTATTTAATCCCCGTTTCTAACTAGTAACAGCTTTGTCTTTTACCCGTTTCACTTCCTTAATATATCGAATATTTTCATATGTGAGCAGCTTTCGTATCTGTGATTAATGGTCTAAGTGTAATATTTACAGCCACACCTAAGAGTTTAACGATGATTTAAATCATAACTTTGCTCTGTGCCAGATCGATAAAAAAGCCTAGCGAAGAATTGGGTTTTCCCAAACAATCGTTTTATGGTTATTAATTAAATCAGGAAACGCTTGATTGATAACAGGTTTCGCCAGGTGTTTCCCCCCTTTTCCTATTTCGATTGAAAAAAAAAGAGAAAATCTCAGTTACAGTTCACTTGCTAGGCTGATTAATACTGGGTTTCACTGTCTGAACATTTTCGCCCTGTACGAAATCAAAGAGTCTCGAACAATAATAAAAAAAAAAATAAAAAAATTGATTGATTTTATCATTGACTTTATTAAAAGCTTCATGCATACGTGGATGAATTTTTGGACACGGAAGTCAATTTTTTATCCCTTTAGTTTTCTTGTCTTTTTTATTTATTCATAATTATCCAGACTGAATATTACAGAAGAGATAAAGGGTAGTCATGAGGCATTCTATTCTGCAGTAACGCGATTTTTTTTGTCTTGAATATAGTGGTGATCCATAGATTTATAAAAATAGCAATGCATGGTGACATTATTTTATTACCAACATTTCACTGCATGTGTGATCTGAAGATGTTTCAACGAAGGACCATTTCAACCATAACTTACAAAACTTTCTCAAGCATAAAAAACTAGTATAAAGTCTTTGCTGGTTTTCAATGAAGTTCATTCTATGTCCTTTTCCACCCAACCAATTTTCCCGTTAATTTTTTTGGCAATAAAATGATCAGTATTCAAAATATATTGTTTAAAATTCTTAATAACTTTCATCAAAGTCCACTGAGCGATCCAGAACTGATCTAGCATGACTCATATCAAGCACACAATTTGCCGACACAGCTGGCTCAAGGGTTGTAAGAACGCAAGAGTGTTGTGTATCAGAGGATCAACCTAACTTATCTTAAGGAGAAGACTGGAGGATTTAGACCAACGCAATGTATAAAGGTGGTAGACAGAAAAGGAGAAAAAAAGAAAAAATTTTAAAAAGTCACCAATCAAGAGAGATATGAGAAAGACTAGCACAGCCATGCACATAGCAGCCCCTTATTGCATCCCACCACGTTTCATGTCCTAGTAATTTACATTACATCAATGATGTGAAGAATGTGACAGTTCTCAGCTGAAAGCAACACATCACACAAAACTGTATGTATTAAAAAGATCCTGCTCCAATTACAAAAAAAACATGTTTTAGCAATGTATCAACACCGACTGAAGATAACATTGCAAATAGTCATAATAAATGCATAAGAGCAGATCAGTTCAAAGGTGCAAAGATTGGAATACCGCTCACGGCAATTTTGAAGGGGTATGAGCCAAATAGAAGGAAATTAAAGAATGCTGGCTGTTGCGAGAATGAAGATCTCTAATTTCTATATGATTACATCAAAATACAAAACACAGATGTCAAATACTTGCTCTCTAATCGAAGGATATCGAAAACACCAATGCTATAACTCTGCTCTGACATATTGACATGCAATAAAGCATTTCTAAATCGGTTAACGCACTCTTTCAGAGCTCTTATATGAGGATGCCAATATAGTACACAATAGCATCCAAGTGAAAATGCAATATTGCAGACAATCAAACAAGTGTTAGATTAAATAGTCGTTTCAATCAAACGACCCTGTAAAATAAAGCAATTTGATCAGTTCAAACATCTGGTTAGTAAGCATTACTTTGTTGCTATTGTATTCTTTGTCTTCACATTTTAACCCTTTAAATTGGATAAAATTAAAATTAAGGGTAGTTGTGTCCCCTTAATTAAGCATAATATGAAAGCGACGAAAGCACCTGACAAAAGATGTCAGATGAAATAGACGAAGTTAATACTGATTAAAAGATAGGAGAAATGAATCGAGGATTTCCTAAATTGAAACATCGCGAATGAATGATTCACCCATGAATGAATTTGTTACATTTTCCTCTCACAAACATGGCCCGAGCAAAAGTTCATGAAAATAGTATTAAAGAACGATTCATCGCACGCTCTGATTTGTCATTATTGGTCTATTTATTAGTTATTCTTAACACATTTTTTAAAATCTCAACCTGATTTATTCAAGAGTTCTCATTTACATTATGTATCAGCGTTAAGTCCTCATCAAATTGAGTGATTTAATAATTATAAACTAAGTATCAGTCTCTCGGGATTAAATACACATCTGAATATCAGAATGTAATAAATCAATAGATAGGACAGAAATTTATTCACAAATCACATAAATCAGAATGTATCTATCTGTAACGTTTTAAATTCAAAATTTCAGAGAGGAGAATTCACTTTTGTGCTCTTAATTTTTGTAGTACGGAATGAAAAAAAAAATGACTTAAATAAGGTTTCCAGAGGTTGCGTCTTAAGCTGGGTTGTTTCAGGTTGAATTTTCAGATGGGTTGCCTGATCAGGTTGTCTCATTAGCTGAGTTGCCTCAGGTTGGGTCTCAAGATGGGCAGCCTCACTTTGGTTCTCAAGATGGTACCTCAGTTTAGCCTCAGGTTGGGTCTCAAGATGGTAGCCTCGGGTTGGGCTCAAGAAAGTAGCCTCAGGTTGGGTCTAAAGATGGGTAGCCTCAGGTTCGGTCTGAAGATGTGCAACCCCAGGTTGGGTCTCAAGGTGGGTAGCCACAGGTTGGGTCTCAAGATGGGTAGTCTTGGCTGGGCTCAAGATGGGTAGCCTCAGGTTGTTTCTCAAGATGGGTAGCCTTGGTTGGGTCTCAAGATGAGTAGCCTCAGGGTGGGTCTCAAGATGGGTAGTCTTGGTTGGGTCTCAAGATGGGTAGCCTCAGGTTTTGTCTTAAGATGGGAAGCCTTGGTTGGGCTCAAGATAGTAGCCTCAGGTTGGGTCTCAAGATTTGTAGCCTCCGGTTGGGTCTCAAGATGGGTAGCCTCAGGTTGCGTCTCAAGATGGTACCTCAGGTTAGCCTCAGGTTGGGTCTCAAGATGTACCTCAGGTTAGCCTCAGGTTGGGTTTCAAGATGGTACCTCAGGTTAGCCTCAAGTTGGATCTCAAGATGGTACCTCAGGTTGGGTCTTAAGATGGTACCTCAGGTTAGCCTCAGGTTGGGTCTTAAGATAGTACCTCAGGTTGGGTGTCAAGATGGTACCTCAGGTTAGCCTCAGGTTGGGTCTCAAGATGGTACCTCAGGTTGGGTCTCAAGATGGTACCTCAGGTTGGGTCTCAAGATGGTACCTCAGGTTAGCCTCAGGATGGGTCTCAAGATGGTACCTCAGGTTAGCCTCAGGATGGGTCTCAAGATGGTACCTCAGGTTAGCCTCAGGTTGGGTCTCAAGATTGTACCTCAAGTTAGCCTCAGGTTGGGTCTCAAGATGGTACCTCAGGTTAGCCTCAGGTTGGGTCTCAAGATGGACCTCAGGTTGGGTCTCAAGATGGTACCTCAAATTAGCTTCAAGTTTGGTCTCAAGATGGTAGCCTCAGGTTGGGTCTCAAGATGGTAGCTCCGGATTGGGTCTCAAGATGGTAGCCTCAGGTTGGGTCTCAAGATAGTAGCCTCAGATTGAGTCTCAAGATGGGCAGCCTCAGGTTGGGTCTCAAGGTGGTAGCCTCAGATTAGCCTCAGGTTGGGTCTCAAGATGGGTAGCCTCAGGTTCGGTCTGAAGATGGGCAGCTTCAGGTTGGGTCTCAAGGTGGTAGCCTCAGGTTGGGTCTCAAGATGGGTAGCCTCAGGTTGGGTCTCAAGATGGGTAGTCTTGGTTGGGTCTCAAGATGGGTAGCCTTGGTTGGGCTCAAGATGGGTAGCCTCAGGTTGGGTCTCAAGATGTGCAGCCTCAGGTTGGGTATCAAGATTTGTAGCCTCCGGTTGGGTCTCAAGATGGGTAGCCTCAGGTTGCATCTCAAGATGGTACCTCAGGTTAGCCTCAGGTTTGTCCTCAAGATGGTAGCCTCAGGTTGGGTCTCAAGATGGGTAACCTCAAGTTGGGTCTCAAGATGGGCAGCCTCAGGTTGGGTCTCAAGATCAAGATGGTAGCCTCAGGTTTGTTCTATGATGGTAGCCTCAGATTGGGTCTCAAGATGGGCAGCCTCGTGTTGGGTCTTAAGCCGGCTTGCTTCTGAATGGATCTTTAGCTGGGTTGCCTCAGGTTGACTCATTAGCTGCATTGCCTCTCGTTGGATTTTTAGCTGATTGACTCAGGTTGGCCCTTTCGATGGGTTGCCTCTGGTTGACTCTTAAGCTGATTTAAATCTCTTTGAATCTTTATCTGATTTGTCTCAGGATGACTCATCAGCTGAGTTATCTCAGACTGGGTTTAAAGATGGGTTGCCCGAGGACATTTCTTGTAGATGATGTGATATTAATGAGCTCACGTCTAGAAACACACAGCCTTTTGCAATACGCCTTGAATCATATGCAAGGAGATGAATAGAAAACGAAACGTAGGCACAGAAGGATAGAAAGAGAGATAGAGGAAAAAAAATTAGAGGTGGATAGAAATATACAGATAAAGACGGATCGTACAGAGCGAGATAGAGTGTGTGTGTGTGTGTGTGTACATAGGTAGGACTTGATCCAACTAATTAGCCCAAATGTAAAACAAACTTTTTTTTATACTTTATATGATTTCTTTAGCAAAGTTATGATAAAATGGAAACGGAAAGTGTTATGTGTGTAATGTGCGTGCTTTGATATTTCATGTGTTTGGTATGCGCTATCATTGCCTAAATCAGATGATTTTGCTAAGAGTGGGTGTGTTAATTGCCTATTAAAATTCAGTATTTGTGAACTGTAACGAAATTGATCGATTTGTTCCAGCTATAGATTGACTTTTACGGTCTTTGGTTACTAATTACCAATGCGTCTTCATTTGTCCGTGTTACATTTACTTGTTTCATTTTTTTAAAACACCG
This sequence comes from Elysia crispata, assembly GCA_033675545.1. Lineage (NCBI taxonomy): Eukaryota > Metazoa > Mollusca > Gastropoda > Plakobranchidae > Elysia > Elysia crispata. Next base: position 89,989 of record JAWDGP010004902.1, on the reverse strand, counting down.
TTTTCACTAATGTATCCTTTACACACATAGCATTAGATAAAGCAGAGGTCGACAAAATATACCTTCTCATTAAAATAAGACCAATGTGCCCAACGTGCCCAATGTTTCCGTTTTCTTTATTGAATAAACAAAGGCTATGCGAAGCTTAGATCGTAGGTCTCTGAAATGTTGACAAATAGGCAAAAACTAAGATATTTGTAATTGGAATAAACGTTAAATAACTTAAATAAAAAACATAAACAAGAAGCTTGAAGGATTTCCTAATAACCAGAAAAAGTATATATCTAACGTAGAGCTCGATCAAATGTAAAGCAATCTTTTAATTTCGTTGTGGACGAAAAACTTTTATCATGCTTCTCAATTCAGACAGACCGTGATTCAGTCCTTTTCATAGAATTTCTATATTCGGTGGAGGAAGGGGGGGTGGAGGGGTGGAGGTTCTGGTTGGAAAGATGATGAAAGACCTGCCTCTTTGGGATATGCTTCACGGAGATGATTCTTAAACGTTTAATAGAAACGTTATGCTTGATTCATCAAGCTATAAATGAGATCAGAGGAGCAGAAAATTCTCTTCAGAGAGTCTGACGAAGTCAATGGTAGGCCAAAGCTGCTCTTTGAGTAAGATCTGCGAATGGCTCAATGAGCAACTGCAATTGCGTGTAACAAAAGCAAAAGTACATAAAATGACATCAAGAAGGAAGAGGAAAACTACCACGAACAAAGATAAAACTTTCAGAAAAGGCGATGGACTTTAACGGGTAGTGCTGCCATGAATATCGTTAAGAAGCGGGAGGTACACGGGGTCAACTTCGTAAGGCTGGATAGCGAGGCTTCCTAATATACAGGCCAAGTCACCCGATAGAACAAACTTTTACATGTTTCAGTTATAGTGATCTAGATCTATTTCTTTTAACTTTTGGGCATAGTTAGGATAGAATTGTAAGCAGAGCGCACTTATTTATAAATTCAGCCTACAGGCCTACACAGCAAAAGTACCTAACTGCTCTAACTCTGCCAAAGAGTTAAATAGTTTAGCTCACTCTTACACTTACTGCAAAAGTCTTTTCACTTCGGTGACTTGGCCTCGCTGGATAGGTAATAGCCAATAATTATTGAAGGTTATGGCAATACACTGATGACATGGACTGAAATTCCCCAGCAAGAGAAGCCATCAGTGTATTGTCGTGATGATGACATGATGATCCGGAAGCTCTTCTAGCCAGTGCATAGCGAACTAGTATAATAATAAAGCTTTTATCAGTTTTAAAATCTATCGATGGCACCATGGAAGGAAACTAAAGGGAAAAAATGTTGGAAAGTACAAATCTTTTTATCAAAATGGTGGGAATCTTTTTTTTACTATTATTATTATTATTATTATTATTATTATTATTATTATTATTATTATTATTATTATTATTATTATTATTATTATTATTATTTTCGCATTTATTTTTTTTTTTTAAATAAGGAAACAAACAGATATGTTGGTATTAGCAAATCTCTTTAATAGGCATGATAAGTGTCAAACGATTGCTGTTCTCTTATGTCCCTTGTGAATTGAGAGAGGTGTGCTTGATAGTTATTATTTTAACGTCGTTGTAGGTTTAGTATGTTATTATGAAGGCTTTATTACAAGAGGGGAAAATTCATTAAAAAAGATTAAATTATTTGGTCTCTTTCCACTTCCAAGTTCGCTATCTAATTATTTAACCTGCACACTCGTTTCAACAGGTTCTTTTTACAAAGGTTATTTAAATACACTGATGAATAAAAATGAAGATCTAACGAAATTGCTCTCCAAAATCAGTAATCCCAATAATTATATAATTATAGTTCTCTCTAAGCGATAGATTGGTGAAATATTGAAATAGAATTGTTTCTCGTAAACGCGCAATTTACTGGATTTTTTTAGCAGAGAAAGCATTATTGTATAATTTGTTATTGTATTCTAAGTTTTCATCTTGACTGAGCTAAAAAAAAAAACTTTCCATAAAGCAAGACGGAGTATTAGAGATAAGACTCCAACGTTATTCACAGATATAGACGGGTATTGCACTTTGTAGATAGGTTCTATCTTGTAGTATTAGTATATTGCAGTGTACAAAATTACAATGTGTAGTGTTAATGTACTGCAGTAAACTAAAATATAATTTGTTGTGTAAGCATACAGCAGTATACACAACGGCAATTTGTAGTGTTAGTGTACCGCAGTGTACAAAATTACAATGTGTAGTGTTAATGTACTTCAGTAAACTAAATTATAATTTGTTGTGTAAGCATACAGCAGTATACACAACGGCAATTTGTAGTGTTAGTGTACCGCAGTGTACAAAATTACAATGTGTAGTGTTAATGTACTTCAGTAAACTAAATTATAATTTGTAGTGTAAGCATTCTGCCGTATACATAACGGCAATTTGTAGTGTTAGTGTACGGCAGTGTACAAAATTACAATTTGTTATGAAAGCATTATTGTTGCAGTTTGAACGATTTCAATTTGTAGTGTAATATGTACTGCAGCGTACAAAATAACGATTTGTATCGTTGAGAAAATTATATCATGGACAAAATCCAACGAGGGCTGAATATAATCCTAACCATTAACAAAATGGAAGAATTTCAAATGAAAATAATTCATCACTTTTGGACACCATGTGATTGCTTGTTAAGAGTGAACTACCTTAAACTGATAAAATTGCAGATTAAATTTGCAGTAAAATACAAGAGAAAAAGGAAAAAAACATATAAAGCTTGATAGGTTTTAAACATTTATTTTCGCAATAGAAATACAGGAAACAACTGGTTAATTGTTTGTTTTGTTTTGTTGGTGTTTTTTTCCATTCTTTTTTTTTCTTTGCTGGCGGTTTATAAGACAAAGTGTATCGATGTAGAAATATAGTTGTGTCATCATAACCTATCTTTGACGCATGCTTTTTTTTCTTTTTTGTTTTTCTTTCCTTTCTTTTGTTTGCTTTGCCGGTGGTGTGTGAAAAAAAAACCGTATCATTCCACTATTATCGTTGTGTCACCATAACCTATCTTTGACTTATGTTGAAAACTTCTTTGCATTTTCTTTAAAAAAAAAATACCTTCAGTACTAAACCAGCATCAAGATCGGTAGAAAATGTGATAGATGCCGCATGATGCATTAGAAATAATTTATTCCGCTTAGAGAGTTCATCTCGTTTCTAGTGAAATCTAAAGGTAATAGCTTCCACGCCAAGGGCACACATCCGACTCCGTCATGAGATGGCCAGTTTTTGATAGCTTATACTATGCAAAGTCAGAAACGGTTTCCACCAGCTGAGCTATCTGATGGTCCCTCACTCTGGGTTGAAACCGATCATTACTATCCAATCAATTAATTTGAGATAAATCCTAATCTTCTGCTAAAACTTTGATTATATGCCAGGTGTGAGATTTTTGCTTAGGGACTTGAACATTATGTTTAAAGGGTAATCGAAAAAAAGTCCATGTCATATTTATACTGTTTCGACCTAGACTTTCAGAAGGTAAAGTGAATATCTTAATCGCTATTTATTTTTAAGTTACTTAGTTCCGTTCTCAGATCTAGACTTATAACTTTTGTATTAAGCTTCAGTCCTACATTTTTCGGATCTTCCACATAACCCGATACCTGCGTCCGTGTTTATCTAAGTCTCGATGCAGGTTTATTTTTCACTTGCAAGTAGCTAAATATTTTTAACCTTAATTTTGGATTTAAAGTTTTACAGCTCTATTTTCAAGCGATCATTATCAAAATTCATCATTTTCATACATTAAGATATTGAGCATTTTAAGATTCACGATGCAAAGAAAATGTGTCACGCATATGTTAAACTTGCGGCTTGCCGACACCCGAGATGCTCGATCAAAAATTGCATGCTAACTGCCTTTCCCTCCTCTTAATTAGACTATATAGACAAAATTTAATAGGGATTTATTCCGTTGCTAATAATTTAAACGTATATCATGGATGTAGGTATGTCTCAATAAAACTTGATACACAGGTATGATTAAATCAAAAAGTTTTTTTTTAGTAATGCAGAGTCTAAAATACTGCTTCTCATCAGCATGAAGACCTCATTATAAATTTAAGAGTATTGCAAGTATTTGCTTTATGGTGTATTCAATCGATTGATTCATCCGCTTGATAAAGAAATGACAGAGTAAAAGAGTGAGAGAAAGAGAGATAGATAGAAAGAGAGAGAGAGAGAGAGAGAGAGAGAGAGAGAGAGAGAGAGAGAGAGAGAGGGGGGGGGGGGGGAGGCGAGTGAATGACAAATAACATAATTTTCAGAACTCCAGCAAATTGTGCCAATTGTAATTAATCTGGATACGTCACGCATGCTAATTTGTGCCCAGACCCAAATCTGTTTAATGTATGCTTATTAAAGGAATCTAACTGTCCGTTGCAGCCTCTTCTTTAAATGTCTTCGAATGAGTCATCCAAATAGTAAATTGAATGATAACTATATGTCAGATATTAAACCACAATTTTTTTACGGACTATGATTTATAGGAATAGCTTGACTTAAACTGGAGTATAGGTCTAATCGCTTCTATAGGAGATTGAATAGAGGTCTAATCGCTTGTTCAGGAGATAGAGTTTAGGTCAAATCGTTTGTTCAGGAGATAGAGTAAAAGTCAAATAGTTTGTTCAGGAGATCGACTGAAGGTCTAATTGCTTGTTCAGGAGATCGAGTAAAGGTCTAATCGCTTGTTCAGATCAAGTATAGATTTAACCGCTCCTTCAGGAGTCTGAGTATATCATGCTTAATCCCTTGTTGAGGAGATGGAGTATTGGTCTTATCGCTTGTTCAGGAGACGGTATATAGGACTTATTTTTTATTCAGTAGACAGAGTATAGGATATAATCACTCCTTCAGGAGTCGCAGCATAGGTTTAATCCCTTGTTCAGGAGATGGAGTATAGCTTTAATTGCTTGTCCAGTAAATAAAATATATATATAGGACCAACTGATTG
>JAWDGP010004902.1:77500-80000 GCA_033675545.1 Elysia crispata | reverse complement strand
GAGGGAGGTCATAGGGGGCTACATACACCCCAGAGGATGGAGTTCTTTGGTCGGGACTGCGGACATCAATGAACTGGTATCCTTCGTAACTCCCAGATGCTAATGCCTGGTCGTAGGAGTTCGACACGCCGGATCGGACAGAAGCTGCCGAGCGTACAAAAGATCAAAAGCTGATTTGAATGTTTATATCCTCAACAGGGAAAATGAAGAGGATGATGATGGTAATGATAATGATGAAAATGTTAGGAATGACGAGGATGATGACAAGGAACTGTTTTTCTCAAAGAAATATGATTGCAAAACTGTTCTAAGTTGAGTTTTTTGGGGTTTTTTCTTTTACAGCTAAAAATGAAACGATAAACGCTTGAATAATTCTACGATAAGTGGGTTCAGAATTGTTTTCGTATTTTCTCCCGATGTTGTCGATTCAGTGATCAAAGGATTGCGGAGAAATCCGGATATAAATGTTATTCTGGAAGGAAGAGGTGTGTGTGTGTGTGTGTGTAAGAGGGGAGAGGGTATTTATAGGTCACGTCTATCTAACAGTGCACTATTACTAGTTTGACGTAGGCAAAAAGTTATTTATTTCAAAAACAAGCGTTACTCGTGTGTATGGAAAAGATACATTGTCAACCAATCTTAGTCTTTTTCTCCTTTTAGCTAAACTCGCTACTTATAACAATAGTAGCGGATCTGAAGCTGCAAAACATGACCCATACTGATCTGGGGATTCCCGAACCAGCACTATTTATGACAAACCGTGTGGAACAAAACAGTTTTATTTCTTGTTCAGTTCAAAACATCAAAGAATTCTTAAAGCGAACCACTCGTAAGCACGTATTTGAAAACCATGCACTTGTAATTTACATTAATTGCTACTTTCTCAGTGCAGTTCGTGCGTGCTACACTCATACATAATCCAGACATAACACAAAAACGTTTCATTCAGTTGCTTGACACAGAAAGAAGCGTTAGTTTTCAAAAGCATATTATTATGTTGAGTATTGAAACAAAAGCAAGTGTCTAGATCTATGTCAATCGCGTAAAATTGAATTGTGTCTATTCTAACTCGTAAGTTCTTCAAATGCCTGGTTGTTGTTTTTTTCAAAGGATTTTGTATTGCAATGATTGGTTTTATTATCTACAAATATTCAACAATCTGAATCCCTTTGCTATTTGCTTGGCAACTGGAATTAAATTACAAACGTTATCACCCATATGTAACATTAGGTGGAAACACCTTGAACAAGCTTGCTACCGAGGGACAAGTGTAAAGTACCCAGTTTCAATCTAAAATTTTAAGATGACGCAATGGCAAAATTGGCTGTCGTTTTAATTTAAGCAATAAGGTCGTTAAAGGAACGCTTTCGTAGTTTGGGGTCGTAAATCTCTATTATTTTTTCTTTCATCTTTCTGTAAGAGATAATTGTCATTTCTAGTGGAGGCTAACTTAAAATATAAAATATATAATGTTATAATAATAAGACTGACATGGCTCTAAATGGGTGAATCGATTCGGTAGCTTCTGAGGTGAGGAGGTCGCACAAAGCATTGTTTGTTTTTAAATCCTCTTATTCAAACGGAAAGTTTTGGCTAGAGATATTATTGAAACGCTCACTTTTACAAAAGTATCGATACTCTTCGGGTTTCTGGGGGGTTTGGGGGGGGGGGGGGTGTTGTTTTTTTTTTTTTTTTTTTTTTTGGTTTTTTGGGGGGGTTCGGGTCTTTTTTGTTTTTGTTTTTTTTTTTGTTTTTGTTTTTGTTTTGTTTTTGTGGGTACCACAGTTTCTTTATAAATTAAAAAGAACCAAAAATGGTCGCATATCTCGAAACGTACGCTTTCATTGAATGTAAGTTCATGGTGGCATTTTGCTGCAATTTTCGAGTCTATGCTAACTATTTAATCACTTTTTTTAATACGGAAGTTAAATCTCTCTATTTATATGGTCGTTTACATCCTAGTTCTCTGACTTGGACGCCTCGGTTGCGTCTCAGATGGTCGCTTATAGTCTCCTCCACAGTGTTTTGTTTTCTGCTTTTGACCTCATTGTAGCGACTGCATAACAAACTTTGCCTGCTTTTCTTTTTAAATGATTAGAAACGGATTATACCTGGCTTCCCACTGTAAGTAGGCTGCTTGTGTTTTAAACCGCTGCGATTTTCATCTATGAATTTTTAGATACATCTGGGAATGTTTATGTTACACTCAGGAGTAGGACCGTATTCTGATGTTATATGGCTATCATGTACTGTTGAACAAATAAGTAGGATCATAACCTAGTAATACAAGGCTATTTACTGTTGAACAGAGGAGTAGGGCTGTGATTTGGTTTTTCAGGCTATGTACTGTTGGACACAGGAGTGAGACCGTAACCTGGTGTTACAAGGCTATATTGTACTGTTGGACAGAGAAGTAGGACCGTAATCTGGTGTTACAAGGCTATGATGTACTGTTCAACAGAGGAGAAGGACCTGTGATGTTACAAGGCTATATTGTACT
>JAWDGP010004902.1:0-70000 GCA_033675545.1 Elysia crispata | reverse complement strand
ATCTTTCATGAGCAATGAGAGACACATTATGTAGAAATGTTTTTGTCATCCTGGAATGTAGTTATGCAATTCATTACGGATATATCACACATTCTATTGAGTCATCTAGCACGTAGCGGTGATGGAGACGTTACTTTTCCTTCAAGACTATCAAGTCTTTAAACAATTTTACTGATTCAGTAAACTTTTAACTATAAGTAATTGAAAAGTTCAATAGTCACCGCAAGAGATGAAAATATTAAATGCAAATACCAAAACAGGAAAAGTACAATTAATGAATGTATGAAAACTAATCGTTTGAACTATCTACATAAAGACAGTTGATGACTGTGTAAAGTTCTTTTATAGTTTACAAAAGGGCATGGCAGTTTGCAGTACAAGTAAAAATGGCGATCTAAAAATACCAAACATTCCTCATGAAGAAGATGAAATAGCAAATGTAATCACAACTCTAAATAAAAGAAAAAGGCCGGAAGATAAGGAAATTATTCGAACTCGCACTCTTATACAGCAGCTTTCGCCTTGCTTAACCAAGACCATTCATGGTGACGAGACGCGGCTGTTGTTTTCCTGTATTTTCTCGAGTTGTTTCGCCAATTATGAACTTCAGTGCTACAGCTGCGATTTAGCCCTTATCAGATAGAAGAGGAAGACAAACGAGACAGGAAAGAAGATCAAAATGTTTCAGGCTTGATCTCGTGCTGTGACAGATTCAAACACACACGCACACATTCCTTTGACTACAATAATTTTAACAAGCATTTTAAACGATATATTTACTGTAACAGTAAATTTCAGATATTTTTAGAAATCAACGATATTTTCGTTAACGTAAAAAAAAAGTATGCCTGTAACAGTCCTGTGACGGTTTCAGTTCCAATTGTTTCAGTCTTGCTTCTTTAATTCTGACCTTTGGTAATAGATATTTTTTTGGTCTGAAATGTTTTAGTCCTGAATATTGATATTAGGGTGAAATATAAGCCCTGTCTAATGGTAGTATAGTCTGGATTGTTAGTTTTTGAATATAGTTCAGTGTTAACCATTTGTTGAAGCTTAAGTTTTACTCCGGTTTGTCAGCAGTCGGCTAGAGCTTTAGTCCTGATTTTTGGATTTTTAGTGGAGAACCATTCTTGAGAGTAAATATTACCAGCAGCTTTTGATTCTATTTTTAAACTGGCTTTGGGCGAGACATCATATTAAAATAAGTTTCTGACGCGTTGGTGCATCTTGGAACAAGTCTGAATTCAGCAATAAAAGCGTATGACTATCTATAAATGAGAGTGCAGTGACATTAAGACCTGTCGTTACTCACGTTATTGATGGCAAAAAAAAAAATGCGAGAACGAAAATTAAGATCCCGACTGGCAATTGTGGATAATAAAACATTTTTTCTGTATACAAACAAATATGTTTTATGAAACAAATGTTCCCCGGATAATGATAACATAATCATGGCAGAAGAATCTTGCAATGTTTACCTGCAGTTATTCTTTTCAATGAGGTTCACACGCAAAGGGTATTTTCTTTCACTTATGTTAAAAAAAATGCAGCTCTGAATTGCTGTTGTTGAATTACGTTTATGATCCGAGAGGGGGTGTGAGTCAAGAAAACGGTCCGTTGCGAAAGTTTTTTTAAACTGCCGCTTTAATTTCCCAAATTCTAGAAGAACCCTATTGAAGTTTCTTGTGCGAATTAACAGCTGGACTCGATCGCGCGTAAAAAGAGCATGTCTCAAGGTCTTGCAGTCGTTTTCCTTGGCACCCATGGAGTTTTCATAAAAGTCTTTAGAAGCGTGGCAAATAAAGGCGTCGGAGAACTATGTATAAATTTTTTTTTCAAAATTTAAGGAGATGAAGCGGATCCAATTCCTAAGCAAATAAATGTTTCTCAAATTTCCTTAGGCACCCTAAACTTTTTTTTAATCCAATACATTGTTCGACGACTACGTTTTGATTGCAGGTAATCAAATTTGGAGCAGCAATGCAGGACGTATGAAATGGTCACGGATTTTTGTAAACTGTTGTCCAAAAGCGGACTGAATTACCATAGGAGAAGTTATTATAGCAAAAATGTTAATTTAAGCATCACTACTGACATTAATATGATTAAAATAGAGTAGAATTCATCCCATCCAGAAGAAATTCTTATTTTGAAACATTCACATTTGATCAGATGAGAGTGAGAGAGTGAATGAAGTTGCACAATGCTGAAGTGGATTCTTTTTCTCGTTTTTGTTTTGTTTTTTGTTGTTGTTTTTTTTTTTTTTTTTGTTTGTTTGTTTTTTAACCATCCCACACTTTGTAACATGCTATTACTTTTTAAGGCATTTTCATTTTGTAAGAGGCTGAGTATAAGAAGTTTTCTCACCAACTTACCACTGCAGCCTTCGGCAGCTGACAAGGCATGAACTAACCAGGAATATTAGCACTGCATCATTAGCCCATAAAGATAAAAATTATTTCCGCAATGTATTATTATTATTACTATTATTATTATTATTATTATTATTATTATCATCATCATCATTATTATTATTATTATTATTATTATTATTATTATTATTATTATTATTATTATTATTATTATTATTATTATTATTATTATTATTATTATTATTATTATTATTATTATTATTATTATTATAATGAATTAGGCAGAATGATTATGAACTTGGTTGATAAATCTAGGTGCACAAATTTATGGATTCGTAGGCGGCTTCGGTAACGGAATCTTGTACATCCTGTAAGACTTAGGCCGGTTGCGCAAAAGACAATATTACCCTATGCGTCACGATTCGGTTCGTGCACGATTACAGAAAGCGAGTTTGGTCTTGACTTAGCAAGGCGATAAGTGTGTTATCCGGGTCCTGGTAAAAATCCGGTCCCTGCTTTTATTTTTTTTCCCTTTCTTTTTCGGCTTTATATAATTCGTTTTATCGTTCGGTAAGGAATTATATCTGCCCGTGACGGTTTCTTCCTTCTTATTGTTCATAAGTTGCATCTGTTGATTCCCTCGTTTTTGCTCTGTCTGATTCAACCACTATCGTAGTTTGAAAATATACTCTAGCTCTTAACGAAAAAAAAAAAATATATGAATTTAACATTGATTTGCTAGTAACAAATATTATCCTAGGACCTTGAGACATTTGTGTCATTGGTAATATTAAGGTCTCATGCAGCCTCAAGCGAGTACTATTTTGTTCTCTCTTTGTATTCTCTCTCTATCTTCAATTCTCCTTGTGGTTTTGTCTTATTCTATATCCATTTCTTTCTATTTTACTCACTGTATACTTTTCCATTATTTTTTTTCTCTTCCTCCCTCTCTATTTTTATCGTGTCATTGAAACAGCACTTTCATTTAAAAAGTAAAGTGAGGCATATATCTATCAAATAAAAAATCAAAGGCCTCCTAGAAAATTAGTAGCAAGGGATGTAAAAAAATTTTTTTAATAAATCGCAGTGGTCCAAACTGGCTTTAAGGTCCGGATTCTCTCCCTCATGACCACTGTTCTCGTAGGTATTCAGTCCAGGATTCCATTAAACCTAGACAAAGATGTTACTAATAATAGATCACTGAACACAGATGACATAAACTTTCTTAAATTTAACGCAAGTCAAGGGAGTGTCAAGTTGTCAATTCTGTGCTGAGGGCGTATCTATCTAGGATGTTAAAGTGCAACCAACCTCTTGAAAGGTTGAGCCAACACTTCAGAAAACATTGTATTTTTACACTACTGTTGTTTCGATATTTTTTTTTTTTTTTTTGGCTCAGATAAGAGCATGTGTCTCTTTCTCCCAAACTACTTCTCTCTTAGCCTCTGTCTTTCGTTCTCTCTCACTCACTCACTCTCTCTCTCTCTCTCTCTCTCTCTCTCTCTCTCTCTCTCTCTCTCTCTCTCTCTCTCTCTCTCTCTCTCTCTCACTCACTCACTCTCTCTTTATTTATCTCTCCCTCTCTCTCTGCCTTTCTTTCTCTGTACGTGAGTATATATATATATATATATATATATATATATATATAAGCAAAAATTAGCGCCAATTAAAATCTGTTTATATGATCAGTTGAGGGCATTTTATCTCATAGGAATCGGTGCAATTTTAAGCAATCATTCATCGTGATCTATTTTATTCTGGATTTTTTTTTCTGAATAAGGATAGAAAAAAAAAAAAAGAAAAAAAATATGAGGTGCCATTAATATATATATATATATATATATGTATATAAAATATATGTATATGTATGTATGTATGTATGTATGTATGTATGTATGTATGTATGTATGTATGTATGTATGTATGTATGTATGTATGTATGTATGTATGTATGTATGTATGTATGTATGTATATCACTATCTTGTGCTGGTTTTAAGATGATAACGGTACAGTTATGAAACCCAAGTTTCACACATGATTGAGTAATCCTATTATTTAATCCTGTTAAAGATTAATCCTGGCAGACCTCATCGTTTGTTTTGTTCCTGGGTTTTTTTGTTTGTTTGCTGTTGGGTCTTTTTTTTTTTTTTTTGTTTGTCTTTTTGCATTTTTTTGTTCGTTTGTTGTTGTTGTTTTTTTGTTTTTTTGTTGTTTCTTTTCTTTTTTTTTTTTCTTTTTTTTTTTTTTGGGGGGGGGTATCCTTTGTTTTGTTTTGTTTTTTTTATTCTATCTTAATTCTGAATAAAATAGTTCACGATGAAGCTTACTGAAATGATTGCTTAAAATTTCGTCGATTCAATTGAGATAAGATGTCCTAAACTGATCATATGAATAGAGTTTAATTGGTGCTAATACTTTGATCCTGTCTCGAAGGTCAGTAGGTATTTGTTGTTGTTTTTTGTTGTAGAAATATTGTAGTTAGATCTTCATATAATTTCGCTCAGGTGTGATGATGCCCTTGCAATGCTGCGCCTCACACATTTCCGATTGTGATTAATCGTTGTCCGGTGTGAAAAGTCAGAGGGCAGCTTTCTGGCTTGAAATACGCCGTACTTAGTGAATGCAATAATTCCACCCTTCTGTAGCCAATAAATCATTTTTTATCGAGCCATATTGACCTTTGTTTGTCTCTGGTCAAGATAATCGGTAAAACTTCTCATTGAGCTCAAACTTATATCTGGCTTCATGGATTATATAGTGAATGAAACAAAACGCTCGATGGATGTCTTACTTCAAATTTTCTGACTATCGTTACTACAACTAATCTACATCTAACGCTACCCCACCTGCCCCACTCGGGCAGTGATAAGACAGACTGTATACTGTTAGAGAGTTGGTGCCATCTCTTCTCTAAAACTAACTTGTAGAAGCATACAACTTAGACTGCCATCCATATCTGATTCTACCCTACCAGGTTAGAGTTTTATAAGAGGGTATAAGCTGCCAGAGACAAATATTCAGAAATCAAACCCCGAGTAGTTTTTATAAAATGAAATGATCTAATCGATAGGTCTACGGTGGAACAAGACCTCTCAAGCACTTGCCACTCATTGGAGGCAATAATATAGCAGATGTCTCAGGAGAACTATATCTCAAACCATGAGAGTGAGCTTTGAAAACTTAGGGAATTTCCAGACTATCTCCACCCATGGATCAAAACTGGGTCTCAAACAATCCATATAAATTTGAGTGCCGAAGGGAACTATTCCATATTTAACTCGTTTCTTAACTCCAAGCTCAAGGCTACCTAAGATCACTTTCAGTTTATGAGATAAAATACATTGACAGCAAGAAGTTAACCAGCGCAGCAGTTAGATCTATAATGACTGCTCCACTGATAATTAAATCTTTATTAGATACACTTAATCTCACTAATAACATGCGGTATATCAAAGTCGGAGACACAAAGTCTAGAGAACCCAAGGGAAGTCTAAAAATCTTAGATAGAGTATAATATGTTACAACGTATGCATACGTTGTTGGCCCAAGAATTTTCGAAAGGGTGAATAGGAGTGAGTTATTTTGATTTTCTCTTTGTCTGAAGTTTAAACTATTTTGTCCACTTCAGCTGGAAACAAAATTTCGAGTCAGTAATGAGAATGTTTAGACGACGTTCAGCATTAAAGCAAGGAATTTTAGGGAGTGTTAGTGGGTTTTTTTTTATGGAATTTGTTTTATGTTCCATGAATGTCTTGCATTTTGTTGCGTAAGTCAAATCCCCCGTATTCTTAACTGCTGGAGTAATGAGGTCCATTGTACAATCTTAAGGCCCCGATCAGTAAACGTAAAATTACTTTTCGACGATCGTAAGCCGATGCTTTTTGCTTGAGCTACTATACGATGCATCGTTAAGTTCTAACGCTTCTATTAGCACTGGCGTTAGTCATGATAGATTTAAAACTTAAGCTCTGTGCGAGCAGTTTTAATGTTTTGTTGTTGGTTTTTGTTGTTTTGTTTTTTTTTAATTTATGATAAATGCAGGAAAATCTAAAGAAGCGTGTGTGCAATAAGAAAAATTCTGAGAAGAGTGGAATATTTCAATGTTTCTGATGGTTCTCATAAAGCGAGATATGCTCAATGCTCCAACGCCCACCGAATTCTTAGACACATTACCTCTATAGACTCTTGGAACATTCCTGGTTGTGAAGGAAAAATTTAATTAGGCGAGGAAAATATTATCACCATTAATTTTACCTACGGTGAAATTCGTGAAATTGCTGAGGCATTAAATCAGAAATGGCCAAGTGATTCATGGCTCAGCTGCACTTTGTGAGGCCTCAAATCAGAAATAACCACGTGATGAACGGCTAAGCTAAAACGATAAGATTTGAAGTCAGGAATAGCCACGTGATGCACGGCGCAGCTGAACTGATGAGGTCTTAAGTCAGGAATAGCCACGTGATGCGCGGTACAGCTGAACTGATGAGGTCTTAAGTCAGGAATAGCCACGTGATGCGCGGTACAGCTGAACTGATGAGGTCTTAAGTCAGGAATAGCCACGTGATGCGCGGTACAGCTGAACTGATGAGGTCTTAAGTCAGGAATAGCCACGTGATGCGCGGTACAGCTGAACTGATGAGGTCTTAAGTCAGGAATAGCCACGTGATGCACGGCGCAGCTGAACTGATGAGGTCTTAAGTCAGGAATAGCCACGTGATGCACGGCGCAGCTGAACTGATGAGGTCTTAAGTCAGGAATAGCCACGTGATGCACGGCGCAGCTGAACTGATGAGGTCTTAAGTCAGGAATAGCCACGTGATGCGCGGTACAGCTGAACTGATGAGGTCTTAAGTCAGGAATAGCCACGTGATGCGCGGTACAGCTGAACTGATGAGGTCTTAAGTCAGGAATAGCCACGTGATGCGCGGTACAGCTGAACTGATGAGGTCTTAAGTCAGGAATAGCCACGTGATGGACGGCGCAGCTGAACTGATGAGGTCTTAAGTCAGGAATAGCCACGTGATGCACGGCGCAGCTATACTGATGAGGTCTTAAGTCAGGAATAGCCACGTGATGCACGGCGCAGCTGAACTGATGAGGTCTTAAGTCAGGAATAGCCACGTGATGCACGGCGCAGCTGAACTGATGAGGTCTTAAGTCAGGAATAGCCACGTGATGCGCGGTACAGCTGAACTGATGAGGTCTTAAGTCAGGAATAGCCACGTGATGGACGGCGCAGCTGAACTGATGAGGTCTTAAGTCAGGAATAGCCACGTGATGCGCGGTACAGCTGAACTGATGAGGTCTTAAGTCAGGAATAGCCACGTGATGGACAACGTAGCTGACTTGGTGAGGTCGTAAATCAGAAAGTGTCACATGATGAGCTGGTCGTGCTTTAATTAATTCAAGAATTAACAATATGTGTAATCTTTTCTGCAGATCTTAATTCTATGTTGGAAGATACTCGATATTTGAAGATTCTTACACCCTCTCAACAGCTTAAACTCCGCTCACGAAACGGTGAAAAGCACTCGAATTTTAAGAGCGTCAATTATTTTCGGGAAATAGTTCATAAAATCTAAATGATACGGTTGCAACCAAAAACCAACGAAAATCTTTAGGCAATTTACCCAAGAAACCCTCACTGTTAAGTAACGTTTTATTTTCAAAGTTCGTACACTACTTAGAGGTCTCAAGATTTTCCATACCATAAAAAGCTCCTCATTAGAGAGGGCAGAGATAAAGAGATTAAGATAAAAAATTTATTGTTCTACTCCTGACTACTTCTGCTAAGTGCATACAGCAAGTTAGAAGTTTTCTAAAGTGCATTGATTAAAAGGCGTTGAGAAGAGATTCAACGGTCACCAAGTACGCCGGTCTGAGCAGAGAGCGCATTCATGTGAAGCGCTTTTTTTATCGTTATCTAAGTCGATCTTAACTTTTTTAGAGTGTAATCTTTAATTTGCTTAGTCCAGGTCTAATTTCTTTTTAATTTTTTTGCCGATGCGAATAAAAACACACTCTTTGCTCCAATGATTCGTACTTTGTAAAACTCTTTAAGCACTTTCCAAATATTTTAAAACAGTTTACAAAGTAATAATATGGAAAATTTTGTTTCATGTATATTCAAGGGTCATTAAAATTGAAATCGAAAGCCATTCGGATCTTATAATGGGCCAGGTTCGGTGCATTTACATGTTAGCCAAAGAGATACATCAACCGAAACAGAACTTTGAATTCAGGATCAGCTTAAAAAATATTTTTTATGTCACAACCCATTTCTACATAAATTAGGCAAGTTTACCACATTTAAATATTTATGGCAACTTTAAAGATTTATATTACATATGTAAGTCCACACGTTTATTAAAAGGTAGACCTATGTATTTCATACCGATGTTTTCACGATTAAACCAGTTTTGAAAACTTTTCCGTTGACAATGTTTTTCTTCCCTTTTAATTCTAACTAGAAAGTCAAGTATAGAGAGATGTTAATTCTCTGAATAAACAAGGTAATTTTATAGAGTATGTGAAAGAAAGAGAGGGACAGACAGACAGACAGACAGAGACAGACACAGAAACAGACAGAGAGAGACACACACACACACACAGATATATATATATAGAGAGAGAGATAGAGAGAGAACGATTTTTTTATGTTATCTCCTACCCAAGCTCGTCACATCAAGACTTCGTCGCTGGTTCAGTTTCTTTCTGATCCAACTAGTATCCTAAAGTTGATAAGAATCCTGATCATAGCCTTGTCGATTACTCAAGTTTTATTGACATGTTTGATGCTAAATCGAGGTTTCAGGTGGGTTCCCCTCTTTTCAAATATTTATTTAAAAAATGTGTGAAGTTTTAACATGCTGTGAACATTTCTTTCCGTTTAATGTGTTAAACATCTATGCTGAGGTCAAATCTTTTTAAGAGATCTTGTAGAACTCGAAGACCAGCACGGCTAGATGATATTAAGCAATAGGCCAAGGAAAAAAAATCAAAATAGCATACAGAAGCACAGAGACAAGAGACGCCTGGAGAACAAAATTAAAAATGTTAAGTGAGAAGTATGGCTACAGAGAGAATAGAAGAGAAGAGAACAACAGTCTAAGAAGATGTGCAGGTATAAGGAGGAGAAGACAGTTGTAAGAAGGTTTACTGAGAGGTCATATGCTATGTATATAATATATGTATTTTAAAACTATGTGTGTGTTTATGATTGAAAGATCATCAAAACACCGACCATTTCTTTCTAAGAGCATTGGTTGAGAATGCAGTTGGATGTTATGTCTTTAAAATAAACACCATAGTCTTCTGAAAAGGATTTCAAGAGCTACATTTGAATAAATCTTATTCTGCAAACATCATTAACTCGCCTTCCTTTAAAACAAATTAAAAAAACAAGAACATATATATATTAAAAGATCAAAAAAATGCTTTAGCTAAATTTAAAACGCCCTGAAAAGCTAAATATCTGAGAGCAAGAACAAGCAGATATCTTAACTCATTTATACAACGATTTATATTTTTACATGACAAGAGTTATTATGTATTATTTATATTTTATGTAGAAATGGAAATTGTAAGCTCTTTTCTTCTAATCATGCATATTTATACTATAATATTCTAGTTCAATTTATGAATATTTTTTTTTACTTTGATATCAATATATTTGAAGGGTTCACTTAGTTTTTATAATTATCCAAAGCACCCTATGCACCAAAAACCATCCAGTATAATTTGTTCAACATTTGATTTTAGCATATTTTTTGGCATAGTTCGAATACCTAACTTGTATGACGAATAAATCAGTTACTTGTTTTTTACTTTTTATTCGTAGTTTTCTGTTTCAACTAAGTTGTTATTTGAAATCTGTTACATTTGAAGTATTATATACCCATGCTGGTTTTTTTTTCTCTTATTAGCTATCATACTAAGTTGTTATTTGAAATCTGTTACATTTGAAGACAGTGTTATATACCCATGCTGTTTTTTTTCTCTTATTAGCTATCATACTAAGTTGTTATTTGAAATCTGTTACATTTGAAGACAGTGTTATATACCCATGCTGTTTTTTTTCTCTTATTAGCTATCATACTACAATGTCTGTAGCAACCGAAAGCAATTTTCATATAGATCTAGTGCATGTAGTTTTTCTTACCTATCATTGTAATAAAGAAAAATCAAATATATTGGGAATGGGCACTAACTGAAAAGAAGGATGTCACGATTTTCCACTAGAGCAATAAAAAAAATTAAGTTATTAGCCTTTTCGACTTATGAAGCTAAAATTGATCTGGAGTCCTTAGTCTCTCTATTTTGTTATTATAAGATCTGTGTTGCGTATCATTGGACAATAAACATTGCTTATTAATATGTGTAGCGCTTATTTCAAGCTGTGAGTAATTAGGGTCTATCAAGTCTTTATACAAATTTGACCTTAGTGGTGGTATACAAAAAATCCACAACAAAATGCGCAGATAATCACATTTTGATTTCAATCTACCGCGGCACTGAAATGGTGTCGTCAGCATACGACTTTCTCTGGACTCAGACAGTTTTCAAAATTTTGAAGTCATTTATAAAACT
The DNA here is from genome assembly GCA_033675545.1 of Elysia crispata. Lineage (NCBI taxonomy): Eukaryota > Metazoa > Mollusca > Gastropoda > Plakobranchidae > Elysia > Elysia crispata. The sequence continues at coordinate 59,038 of JAWDGP010004902.1, read as the reverse complement.
CCATAGAATGTTGGCATGATACTTTTTCTAAGAAAAATGTATGTTGTATCACGTTCGAAGAGTGGTTAGTTCCATAAATTCGGATAAAAAAAAAATAAGTTTAAATTAGTTGCAATCTTTTTGCCTTTAAAAAGATTTTATAGATTATAAAAAGTTCTCATAATGCGAAAACTAGATTGGCTATGCCTCCCTCGAGATCTATCCTTTCCCATATTGAGTTTTTGCTATTACTAGAACATCTCTGATCTAGATGCTTTCACAATCTCGTGAAATGACAGAATTTCTGATCATGCAAAGCAGACCTAGATCTAGATGCTTACACGATCTTGTGACATTTTTTTTCTAGAAAAAAGGCTTTGTTTCGGTGATCACTAAATATGTTTCATTAGAGATGCAGGACTGTCTTAAAATGGCGTGGTTAGATGGCTAAGAATTTTAAGGTAGGTATAAAGAATTAGATAGTGAATGGCCAAAAAATTCAATTTGAGTTAATTCCACAGCCCTGATGGACGTATAGTGCTTACAGAAGGAAGAATTGAAGAAAAAATTAACTACTACTACTACTACTACTACTACTACTCTCTTTCCCTCTCTCTCTCTCTCTCTCTCTCTCTCTCTCTCTCTCTCTCTCTCTCTCTCTCTCTCTCTGTATTTCTCTCTCTTTACCCCCCCCCCTCTCTGCCCCTTTCTTTGCGTGTCTCTGACTCTCTCGTTTTGTTTAGTTTTTTTATTTATTTTTGGTAAGTCATAAGTAGAAGTGCATGTGGATATCATGAATTTGAATTTCCAGGTGATATAGAAAAAGAGAGAGAAAGAGAGAGAGAGAGAGAGAGAGAGAGAGAGAGAGAGAGAGAGAGAGAGAGAGAGTGAGAGAGAGAGAGCAAAAAATTCTATGCATACAAATATTAATAAACCAATTAATGGAAATAGACCGGTTTGTCGACAGCAATAAATTATCCCCAGTCATACATTACTCTTCTAACATATACATTGCCCGTGTTCCTAAACAGTCTTGGTACAATCAGAATTGTAGGTTAAAAAGTGTAGACAAATCAGTTGGATATGGAGGGCGATATTTAATTTTACCAATTGAGTAGTATTTTTCAACGCTTATGCATGTGTCAAAACACCTCTTGGTGGATAGCGTTTATCCATGGTATTTATAATGACGTCACACGTTCATGGCCGTCTACAGGCGCGGGCTTGTTAGGAACTGTCTCTTTGTCGCTAGTGATGTCTCTGTCCCGAACGAATGGCCCAAATCAGTACGCTCTAACGGCGCGCTCCTACCGTCAGTTATGCTTTGTGTCTGGTACAGCTCCTCTTATGATGGCACTGGGACACACACATTGCTCTTTGTGTATGTGTGTGTGTGTGTGTTCAAATTGCACTTAGAGTTGGCGGGGGAAGTTTTGTCGATTCAGGTTTCAAGATTATGTTTCATAGAGGTACAGAGGCTTTGGTATCTCGGCAATATCACGTTCTTAGGGAGGCGACACGCGTTGAGTGGCTTGTTGGAGCTCTTCGTGCCCCCGCAATTTTTTTTTTAATTATTCCCCTTTGAATCTGGTTATTTCCCTGTAAATTTAAGGAAGATTCGTATAATTACCAGGAATTTGATGGTGTTATTTATTCGGAACTGATAAACTGATAAAAAAGCTTGAGTAAGGATTTCATTATATTTGGAGGGTAGTGGAGTTGGAAACATTCGGAGAGGAGCAGTCACAGAGAGCGAAGCAGTTTACGTCTTGGATTCAAATCAAAAGTAAGCGAGAGATTGAGAGAATTGCTTCTATCTAGTGAATAATAATTATGCGCAAATTAAATTTCTACTTCCTCTGAGATTGGTTTAAATAACATTGGCCTATAGTGTTCTGGTTTTACACAAACATATCAAGCATATCGGCAAAATGTGTGAGCCATGGCCAGGGCATTAAACTTCATCAGTTAATCTGATGGACGTTTATAAGAGAGATAAAGTAATACTTCTGAGGACAAATTGTGATAACATGGATCAGAAAATAAATATTTGCGTAGATTTTCTTATATTAGCACTAGAATAGAGCAATTATAGAACCACCTCTACTACTTCGACCACGACTATATCACAACTGTAGATCTATATCTCGAGCCACAATTTCATTTAAATGGTGGACTTCAGAGTCTGTATCAGTAGTTCATATCAAAATTTAGCCCCCATATGTTTAAATAATCCACGATTTTAATTGCACTGCAGATTGGAAAGAAAATATAAAGTTATATTAGGGTCTAGATCTAAACGGCATACAAATTATCTCTCTCTCTCTCTCTCTCTCTCTCTCTCTCTCTCTCTCTCTCTCTCTCTCTCTCTCTCTCTCTCTCTCTCTCTCTCTCTCTCTTTCTTTTGTCAACGAATCTCAAAAGGCCTGCAGCATGTCATCTATGGCGTGGAGTTTGAAAATGTGACTCTTTGTGGTGCTGCACTTATTCAGAAAAGCAAAACTAGAATTCATTTACTTTTTGAGGTAGCCAATATTACCCCTCATATTGTTCACGTAACTTTTTTTTTTTCACTTTTTGCTGTGACTTTTTTCTGCTTCATTAAAAAAAAGAAAAGAAAAGAAAAAATGAATTACAAATTCAAGGTATAAGCCATTCAATTGTGGAGCGTGGGCTCTAGCCGAGACATAAGCTTCTAGATGTGTTCCGTAGCAAAAAAAAATGGTGCAACTGGAAAATCTTAGACAAAAATACATTTAATCAAAATAGTGAACATTACGCTGTATAACAAATTTCATTAAACGAACGATCTCTATCTCCCCAAATTATGAAATGTCGCTGGCACAAATTAAGGAAAAATGAACAGATACACAAAGAGGCCCTTCGGGATGTCCCGGGTATTTTCGTAATTTTCCGGAGCCGCCATAACTGTTTTGGTCAATGAGGGTGGAAGCTTTACTTATCCTGTGTTATAAACAACAATGTTCTAGTGGAACATTGTGTTGAAAAGTGTCGTAAAATATTATTTTCAGCATTATTGTATACCTTTAAAAACTTAGCAAACATTTTTTTGAAAGTATTACTCTTTGCAAGGTCAATCTACATTAGAAATATGATCTAATCTAGATATATATATATATATATATATATATATATATATATATTTATCATGGAAGCACGATGTGATCTCGGTTTTTCCTCTGTTCCGAAAACCTTTCGAGGCACTGAATTTCTTACAATAAATGTTGTATTATTTTTCTGCTTATTCTTTAAAAGTTAGAAAAGGTTTGGAGTAAAATATATATATATATATATATATATATATATATACATGATTCAATTGACAGAATATTCTGTGCTTGAAAAAAACGTGAGGGTTTGTCTTCCCTTTAATTTATCATACTCTACTAACAATGGCTTTAAAATTTCAACATATGTAGATCTATATAGAAAAGTTAGGTGATTGATCTGACAAAAGCTATATGTAGATCTACGATATTGTGTCTCTAATGCATCGGTTAGTCTAGGCCTTGATTGCACTGGCTCCGCTAAATAACTACATGTATTGTATTAAGAATATACTTTGTAAATCTCTAAATCTAAATCTAACATAGTAGTCTTAAGTAAATGGCACAATAGTCACTGCTTCGGGCGTTTTAATCAGACGTACTCGAACTAGATCTAGATCTAGATCTAGTTTGATCTAAGTCTAGATATTTACGGTGCACCTTTATATTTTGAAGTCATGTATTTACATAGTAAGTTTATGGATGTCTCATATTGTTTTAATGATTTATTTTTAAATTATGATAATGAAAGATGGCAGTTTGAGTGATCTCTCAAGGCCGGAATTTAGTTAAAACTGTCTTAGTTTCGCTATTTTTATGTATTGATAAACTTGAAAAATTTGTTAGTTTAAATTTCAGTAGAAAATTGACCACGTAAGTTATAAATTTTTATACATAGGCCAGGAAAAATGCTGGTGCAGTGCTCTTTTTATGCTTGTTGTCATGGAAAGGAAGTTTGTTGTGACCAAAACTAATATGTCGGACGACCCTAGCAACCACTGAAGCGAAAGGACAAAAAAGTTGAAGTTTTTGCTCAGTCTGAACATCTGCTTGTCCTCATTAACCTGTGGTCGCTGGCGTCTTTTCGCATCTTTTCTAGGAAGCGGTAGGGAAATTCCCGGAAATAAAGTGTCGGAAAAGTATTATAATCCTCAAAGCATATTTAGTGGAAGGTTCCTCTTAGCTGTCATTGTCAAAAAAAAAATAAAAGATTTCTTTCGCGCAAAGACAAAACACATTGATCCTAAAATGACCTGGACACACTATGAGACATCGAACAACGCACTCAGACAGACAGACAGACAAACAGGCAAACACCCGTGGTGCAGTTAATAGATCTGATCACAGCCCAAAGTGAGCAGAAATAAATGATATGATTGGGGCCTAGGGTAGAAACTAGGCCTAATTTAACCTTGATCTCGATCAACATGAAAAAAATAAAGCTATGAGAGAGAGAGAGAGAGAGAGAGAGAGAGAGAGAGAGAGAGAGAGAGAGAGACAGACAGACAGACAGACAGAGACAGAGACAGACAGACAGACAGACACATAAAAGAGACCACGACAGAGGGGAAGAGGGGGGGGGGGGGGGCGGGGCGGGCGGCCGCGCACACACACACACATATGTGCATATATATATATAATAAAAGGCAACTTTGATTTCTTTCTCCGCTATCTCCTTCAAAATTATTCAATGTACGGCGATGAAGTTTATTGAATTTTTATCTATCGAGATCAGTGTTCCACGCGGTACCATAAAATTAAAGAAAAGTTTGGGATTTAGGCTGAAAAATGCTGTTGCAAGCCAATTATATATTCAATGTAATTCATTCATCAAAATTTTACCCAAGTTTTTCATGATGAAAAAACAACTTTAAAAGACTGTTCTCATTGGTTTATGATTTTCAAAGCCGGTGGCGGTTTTTTTTTTTTTTAATTATTGTTATTCTAAAATTATTAATATATAAAAACATATTTTATTTCAATGGAGTGAAAAACTGGAAAAATAAAAAAAGAGCGATCTTTCATAAAAGAGTCATGATATTATTCATATAAAAAGGTCGTGATATGTGTAACAAAAAAAAACCTTTTTTTTCTCAGCCAGTGACCTTCATTAACATGTACATGACGCAACATGAGAAAAGACCTCTAGGTCTTATCTCGAGTAAAGAGTGTTTATATAATCACTGTGCTTCAGTGTGTTACTGGTTCACTCCTTTTACATGGCTCTGAAAGTGGGTCGTCCCAATTTCGACATGAAATGACAGCTTGTATTTTATCAATAATAAGTATAGATGAGTTTAGATGCCGTGTTTCACCACTACATTATTTTGTCCCCTGGTTGCGTTTTTGCATCAGGCCACTGTTATCGCGACCATTTTATCTCATCATGTGCTTTTATTGTCGTAACTAGTGTTGATAAAGCATACGTTCTTTTTTTTTACTGGTCAAGAAGCTGACAAAATTGGTCGGCCTGACAAAATTTCCTTGGTTTTTTTTTTTACTTTGCTTTTGATGATAATGATTTTCCTTTTTAAAGAAAAGCACAGCCCCTACCTTTCTCCAACACTTGACCTGACAATAGTGGAATTTAACATTCTGTTGCTTTGTTTTTCCGATGGATTTTGTCAAAAGGTATTGATATACGCACACATAAAAAAGGTAAAAATGAAGATCTAAGATGATCCAACAATTGGCAAGATATCTTTTGAGCTATAGGTTTATCTTTTATTTTTCTTTGTTCTTTCACCGTACCTTCCAAATTCTAATGCGGAAAATTTCAAAAAAATTTTCTACTAAAAGAAAAAAGTATAAATGCAGACCATAGTGCTTTCGGTATAAATCTAGCCCATTCTTAAATTCTTTATTTATCAATAAGTTATCTGTATCAGATCAATGACGGTAATCAAAAATGTTTGTAACAACGGTATTTAGATTCCGAATCAGTCTAGAAAGAATGCAGTAGTTCTTCTCAAGTCCGACATCTCTATTTGATCAAGACCATATACGCGGAAGCTTCAAGATAACAATCATGAACGCAAAGCTTGTTCGTTACGAGTAGTAGCACAGCTCGATTTCTACGTCTGTAAGTTTTCCATCTGGGTGATTATCATTTTGATAGTCATCTTGATTATTTTCATTTTCCGTGTCAAAAATCATTTTCTCCGGGGTCACCCGCATGTTATTGATTTCTTGACACCGACCACCAAACCGATACAGATAGAACGGTCTGGAGCTCGGCAGGGTTATCCCTTCACCAGGAGCTCCGTCTGCCCGACAGCAGAAAAATAACATGTCTGGCAAGATCCCGCGACTCTGGCCCGAGAAGTTGGTGTCTTCCTCGTCAATGTCCATGTAGCCGGACTTGAAACCACTGGGACACCTGGAGCTCACTCGGTTCATGCAGTAAGATCCGGCAGGCCACTGCTCATTCGTGGGGTTCGTGTTGTAACTGATGCAGAAGTGCATGAAGAGGAAGTGATTTCCAGACCTGTCAACTTCTGAGACAGGTTCAGCCAAGTGATTGAGATATGTGACGTTGTCATGATTCTCGTCTACAGACTCCGTGTGGTATTTCATGTAGCCCTCAAACCATTGCGGGGCGACAGATGTTTTTGGGCAGCCAGATTTACTGTTAAGAAGAGCAAACCGTCCCGCGGGCCAAGGTAGTTCAGGTACCTGCTCAACAGTTGTTTGCAAAGTGGTTGTGGGTTGAGTGGTAACGGTTGTTAGGTTAGTGGTAACGATTGTTGTCTCGGTGAGTTCAGTGGTAACGGTTGTTGGGTTAGTGGTAACGGTTGTTGCTTCAGTGAGTTCAGTGGTAACGGTTGTTGGGTTAGTGGTAACGGTTGTTGTTTCGGTGAGATCAGTGATAACGGATGTTGGTACAGTGGTGCCGTTTGTTATTTTGGGGACTTCATTGGTAAAGAATGTTGATGCAGTGGTACCGGGTGTTATTTCGGGGACTTCAGTGGTAACGGATGTTAGTAAAGTGGTGCCGAGTGTTCTTTTGGAGGCTGTTAAGTCAACTGATGTGTAGGTGTAGGCAGTTCTGTTCTGTGTCAAGGATGGGTCATTGATATCATTAGAAGGTGAACATCGGGACAGTCGAGAACAAGTCATATCCTCCAGTTCAGCAGAAACGTTTTCAAGAACGCTTCTCCTGATGTCCTTCTTCAGTTGATCTAAATAGGTGTCTGCTATGTCGGGGTCAGTATCCTCCTCTTGATTTCGGCTTTCATTTCTCAGTTCCTGGACCGTCTTCTCTAACTCTGCCATCTTTTTGACAGTTTTCTTCCTGAATTTGTCAAACTCTAACTGGAGATTATCTAGTTGACGCTGCGATAAGTCGAGCAGTTCTTCAGTAGTCACATTGTGCTTAAAAATCGTCAAGATGTTGGATTCAATTATGTCAAATTTGTAATTTTCATCTTTTATAACTACATCGCATTGGTACATTCCTAGTTCTGCCTCGGACGCAATGTCCCAGTTGAGTCTCAAGAATGTATTATTCACTGCCGGCTCGATCGCACCATAGACGTGGAAGTTAGGAGACTTTTTCTCTTGATAGCCGTTCGCCTGGAGTTTGGCAAGTTCAGTCCATCGCTTCGAGCCCTCTCTTCTGACTATATGTATTTCCTCAACAGATTTGATTTCTGTCTCGTATTCAGAGTGATCAATGTTGAAAGAGCATTCGATTTCCAAAGACTCCTCGTACAGAAAGTTGAGCTCTTTACGGCTGGAGGTAATCTCAAACAAAAATCCAGAACCGTAGCCATGCAGGATGGAGAGAAGGCATAGTATGGAGAAGGACACCATGATAATGATCAGTCTTCCAAATATCTGTAAACCAAAGCAAGAAACGATGTGAGAAAAAAAAAAGACATTTTTGCAATGTCGCGTTGACATAATAAGTTTGAAGAATTCAAAGATATTTTTTATCATGCAAGACATAGAATTTCATATTATGGAATTAAAATAACAACCAGGAGATGTTCATATCATATGCCCACTGTTTCTTCAAAAACTACATTTAAATCCACAACAGATGTATGAATCGCATAACTATGTCCGATATATTTTACAGCTTTTACAAAAATCTAAAGGCGCTTCAGGCAAATTCCACTTCTATGCTGTCAGGTTCGACATTTTTTTCACAGTCAACAATAAGAGGAATGGATCTTGGAGATACCGTACTTAATGTTTACATTTCAAGTTTATATCAATGAAAACTTGGAGCCAATATGCAATTTTAGACTTTCGAATGACTAGCGAGCATGAAAAGCAAAATGAAGGCAATATAGCTTGGCTTCAAGACCAGTAAAGGAACCAGTAAAAATCTGTACACATAGAAACTGAAGAGGAGAGAAAATAAGCAAAGAGGAAAAAGCAGCAAGAGAAGGGCTTTGCGCAAAAAGGAAAATTGTATTGAGGAAAATGGAACTGGAGACACGTTTAAGTCGCTGTTTTTTTTGTGAATTGGAATTTATTTTTTGTTTTCTTTCTTTTTTAAGTTGGCTCAATTCTAGATTTGTCACTTCACATTTCTAATGCAAGGGAAGCTCATGTCTATTTCTCTTGTGATTCTGTGAAAAACAAATGACCCATGGGTCGAATGATGCTATATATCAAATGAAAAGGAAAAGTTCATAAAGCAAACACATGTTGTTGCGTCTATGCCGAAGATTTTTATCCTCAGCTTGTTTTTTAATGGTCTTTCAATGCCCAACGGGGTTTCCGGAAGTTTAATAGCTAGGACAAATTTAATTTAGCAGCCAGATAACGGAACCATCCTTTCCCTTTTCTGATTTGAAAGTGAATCTCACGATACATAAGTCGACTTAAAATTCTTCCTTTAGTTGAACCAGGAGTGTGAAATGTTTAATAACCCTCTGGGCAAAAAATTCTCTACAACTGATTGTGCCAACAAGAAATTTAGTTAGATACTTCATAAATATATTAAATGGAAACGGCTTAACAAAATATGTTATATACAAAGCTACAGTGACAGAGATAAGAACAAAGTATCAAGAAAGCTATTTAAAACTCACTTACAACGAATTCGAAACCAGATACAACCAACATAAACTCTCAGTTAAAATTGTACACAGAAGCTCAGTGAGCACATTTGGGAACCAAAGACAAAAACGTCAAAAACGCCATCCAATGGGCAATTAATTTAAAAAAGCCAAGCCACATATGTCAGAAAGAAGATTATGCACACTTTGGAAGAAAAATGCTAGATTTCTACTAAAGCGTCCTCTCAAAACCAAAGAAAGAATAATTATGTTTTCACATTGAGTTCATAAAAAACTGTTCCTGCTGTCATACGTTAACATCAGTTACCGCTCATTACCCACAGCCATCTGTCGAGAGTCTTGAAACTCTTGTGTTATGGCCAAGAATATCTCGGTAATAATTTTTATTTATATATATATATATATATATATATATATATAGAGAGAGAATTTAATCTTTCTTCACACATTTCAAATACCTTCATAGCCCAAAATGAGAATAAAAAAGACATGCATGAGTATAAAAAGTTAGTAACTTGCCTGAGTTCTTGAGTGGGCCGACTGCGATCTCTGGTCCAGCGCTCTAGGAAATGACGGGAGCAATCTGCCTGGCGAGAGCTTTTATCAACTAGTGGAGCTGCTTTTTGTGTAGGTAACCAGTGTCTAGATAGGACCTGATAAACAGCGATAATGCCAAAACTAGTATATGTTTTATCTTGGGCATGTGAGGAGCGATAATGGTAGAGCGAGTGTATGTTTTATCTCAGTCAATGAGAGATATTCCGGTGGGCCGTCCAAAAATGGATATCTGTCTCACTTGAGTTCACTTGATATTTTTTTAGGACATGGGATTCTGAGAACATTACGTAAGGGCACCGCTTTATTTGGGTGTTGACTTATATTTTAGAAATATGGCATCTGGCCTAATTAATGTAAACTTTGTCTTAATAAGTGTAGCATGCAGTGATTATTATGTCAGTGTGTGGTTAAGTCAACAGTGCCCTCAGAATTTTAGAATCTTTATGATCTTGCCCCAGCAATAATATAAAACGTTGCAGGGAATAAAAAAACATACAATGTTTATACAAGTTATAGCGTACAAATGTGCAGCGTATATGCTTGAAAGTTCAGTTTGTGTTTAAATTGGTGGTATTTTTAAACGTTTGAACATGTAGGCTGAAGGCACAAAATATTTATTTCATGACCATGAAGGACTTAATCTTCTTCATTCATCGAATTCAATTTGTACCTCAGGCCTTCAATTACTATTTCCACGAAGTTCAACCTCAACTAGACGGATATGAACGTCTTAGCTTTACAAAAATAAGTTAAGTCTGGTGCCTCAAATATTAGACATTTATTTGCGTGGAGGATAAGGAAGCGGGTTTTGGAAATTCAACAAAAAGAATTAATAAATAGAATATCCAGCCTGCCAAGAACACTATGTCCACTCGTGTTAAGATAATTTACTATGATTTACAGAAGACGGAAGAAATGGATCCCATAAAGAACCATGACCTCTATACAGGTTTCATCTCTCATTACGTAAGATCTATTTCGATGATAAAAAGGGATTGCTTGGTATGCTAAAACAGCCAAGAATTTTAATCTCTAAGATTTGCACAATTTATCATAATGGTATGTCGTTTTTATCAGTCACATTGAGTTAAACGTGAATTGTATCGTGAATAAGATAATGTGTCTTTTTTATTATTATTATTATGGTTTGAAGATTGCTTGATCTTTTCATGAATTGGACTAGAAATGAAATATTATTATAATGGGCCAACACGTGCTTTGACATGGGCTGCGATTTTGTTTAGTTCTTTTTTTCTTTTACCGGAAATCTTTAAGAGGAAATATTTTTTCACCTTTTTTTTTCTGTAACTGTTGAAGCTTGAATTCATGCAATGCTATAAGTAGCAGAGAATACGGCAGTTCGTATTTCCATATAAGGGTAACAGAGCAATTAAACCATTAGGAAATATAAATGCTTCTTCCTAAAACGGATATGACATTTAGCTACATAGCTGATTCTGATCTTAACACCAACTAGTTATTTAATATGGATTGACTAATCAATGCTTTACATTCACCAAACCGCCATTGAACAATGTGCTGTATGATTATTTAATTGCCTATCACTATGATTTGAGCGTTGATCTTTGCTACCATCATATTTTTTTTTCCTTTGCTTTTGGCTTCTTACCGGTTTTGCGGCAAGTAGACTGCGAAAATGAAAGTTACATCATAATTATGTTTTCTAGAAAGATTTAACATCGAGTTGTCTTGATGAAGCAAACTAATCGTTGTGGTAGACTGTACTAAGCAGATCTTAGTTGACAAAGACCTCAAAAGTTGTTGTTGTTGTTGTTGTTGTTGTTGTTGTTGTTGTTGCTGCTGCTGCTGCTGCTGCTCTTCTTCTTCTTCTTCTTCTTCTTCTTCTTCTTCTTCTTCTTCTTCTTCTTCTTCTTCTTCTTCTTCTTCTTCTTCTTCTTCTTCTTCTTCTTCTTCTTCTTCTTCTTCTTCCTCTTCTTCTTATTTTTCTTATTTGGTGGCTGTAAAATTAGAACGTCTGTAGGGATCCCAATACCATGGGTATGTTAGTTAAATCAGAAAAGCCATAACCTTTTACTTTTCTTCTAATTTACGGGTTATTTTTTTTTGTTCCATATTTTCTACTTCTTTTTTTCTGTTTCTTTTTTTATTGAAAATTAAAATCAAAACCAGAATTATTGTTTTGAATTGATTGTGACATAATATCTTGTTCTATCCTTTTTTTTTTATATGATATGGTTATTTTTAGCTTCCATTTTTTGATTACGGATAGTTTTCTATGTTTAAAGTTTAAAGTATAAAAATCTACGTGAAATGTTTAAGTGAAAGCCTTAATGGGTTTCCACGACAGATGCTCATAAGAAAAGATTCAAGCTGAAATAAACTTCAAAATCCCTTAGTTATTGGACAGAACCAGATACACCTTATTTTTATTAACAGTTTTTTCGTAGGAAAGTGAAAGGTTGATCGACATCGGGAGTTTTGGCACAAGTTGTAATTGTTGACAGAAAAAAAGAACTTGAATATTTTTCTTTCATTAGAACCTACAATACTTCAAGTACCATGGGGTACACGGTATGACCAGGACAAGAAACCGTATAAAATGAAGAAGTCATTTCAAACCATACTTCTTCATGTCACTTCCCATCATAAAGCCAGTATTTACACAGCCATCATCAATATCCCCACCGCTCAAGCATCACTACCACTTCAACATCGGTTTCGAATAAGACTTCCTTTGTCTGTTATAAAGATCTATAAAGGCTCGTGTGCGGTCTTGATATTGAGTAGTTTAAAGATCTATGAAAAGAGTAGATGCTCTGGGAGCCGCGTGTATTCCGCTAAACCTACAATGCTGTTTGGAAGATCAATACGTAATTGTCGTCTCCGTGTGCTGTCATTCCAGACGTGTGCATCTCCTCAGATTTGTTTATGGTATAAGTCAGAAGCTTAGACAAAGATGTTTCTTTCAGCGAGATAGGAAAGCTCAGCCCTGACCTATGAGTTGAATAGCACCGTCGGCTTACGAATGTAAACTCATTAGATGTTGTGCAAAATAAAATTTTAGGCTACTGTACTTGCTGTCTTCTCTAAAACTATTTGAATAAAGAGAATGAATCAATACCGTGAAATCGCTTTGTTTCTCAACTTTTCCAGCTTCTTTATGTCTGTAGATTGCTTTTCTTAAGTTTTTCATGGAATCAAGTATTCTACCAAGGAAGCCAATGTAAAACATAAATTCGCATATCGTAATTTTGCTCAAGCGCTCAGGTCTGCTTTGTTATCGATGTTAATGAAGTCACGATAGCGTTTTTGCCATGTCAAAAGAAGGATAATTATCCTGAAAGACAGTTTTTCCATTGTGGTAGGGCCTCTTTTAAATTATTCTTAACATTTCACACAACAAGATATACAAACTTTTCATAGTTTCACAAGCTCATTAAATTTTTCATTATGCTCAAAAAGTGCGTCATTGCCAATTCAAGAGTTTTTAAAGTCTGTTCATCACACCTGTAGGTTAAGTTTATCTCTAAACACTTGTAAAGAAGAAACTGAAACAGCTGATAAATGTTTCCTCGTTTGTTTGTTTTTTACTTTGTGTAGAGTCTATGCTACTCAGAGACTTCTGAGTAAGAGAAGAAAAGATGTGTGGCACAAAATAAGTTTAATTAGAGAGTCTCAAAGACGACGACTATGTTTATATCTTGCTTTGACTTTTAAACCTGGTCGGCGATGAGGCTGATGACGCTCAAGACTCAAGGACAAAGTATAAGTCCATGACATAAAAATATCCTCCATCTTCTCCTGAAGCGTCTAAAGTTCACGTTTTTCTTTTTTTTTTTTTAATTCTTATTCACATTTTTGAAAATCGACTACGATTTAGCTTTTTTTGTATTTAAACTATCCACTCCGGGGAGTATCGTGTATCGTGCTTACAGGTTCTCTATACAATAACAAGTTTCTTCCCCAGTGATAGTTGTTAAAAAGAAGTTATATATTTAAACCATTTCCCTCATTTTTATGTCAAATAGGTTTCACTTGACTTTCGAGTGAACAAGTTTGGCGAAACTCAGTTCCATAAATCGTTATAAAATTGATGACAAAGAAAAGTTTAAAGGAAAAGCGTACTGTAGATGATTCCCCTCTAAAAAATGACCAAAAAAACTATAGCGAAAAAACTGGAAATACATTCTTATGATATTTCCGGGACCAGGCTTTTATGACTCAAAGAAATCTAAATCTATCTCGACCTTCAATGTGATTCCACAGCTGTTCTAAACAGTTAAAAGTCGTGAGCCGTGTCCTTTAATAATGAGAATTAGTGTTTAAAAACCTCCGTAATGCTCATATCGCGGAGTTTGATAGTGACGGCTTTTCTGGCTTTAAAAATGTCTGAACATTGATAGTGGCGACAGCACTTTTAAACGATTTCGATTCCTACTTTCAGAAGCTATAATAATTGCTTCATGTGCTGGCAAAACTAAAGCAGAGCTCACCCTTACTTATTGTGTGGGTGTGTGTGTTTGTGTGAAATCGCATTCCCTATTGACATAAGTATGAAGAAAATTTATTGACTCAGAATTTAGGACTAGTTCAATGACTAGCATAAAATGCTTGAAACTATTTGTACATCTTCATCTGCCGCACCTGAGTGTGGCGATAAAACTTTGAAATCGCGCCATATCTTGTTTGTAAAGAACCTTAATCGATTAATCATGTATTGTTAAATAATGTATCTTCTTTACAGTTGTCTTTATAGCTATTATGTTTTTAATTTAACTTAATTTTTCTTCTTCTACAATCAGAATGGGAACTGATCTATCATAATATATCGGTTTTTAAATTTAAAAATTTTAATAGTCCTGTTTTTGTGAAACAAACCCCAATCAAGAATGTTTAGGCCTAGGTAGAACACGGAATGTAGAAATAGTGTGAAGCGATTTACTCAGTAACAAGGCAAAGCCATCAACAAGATGAAAAAAAAAATTGCCAACATTTTATGAAATAGTATGTATCCTCACGCATTTCTCGTCGAGAGAGCCATAATAATCTGCATGACTTAAGTTTCATTGTGCAGTAGTAATTGAGTATATTAATTATTTTGGACGGAAGATTTGAGTTAATGAAGTATATAAAATAAAAGATTAGAACTTTTAACTGTAAGATTCGTATTAATAGCGGAATTGTGTGGTTGAAATAAAATTGTTTGATTCTAAAAAAAAAACATATCGTGAAAGAAATAAGTACAATTTTTTTATTACAATGAATCTGTTGAAATAACCGTATCAAAGTTTCTTTAAAAACAAAACACAACCGTAAAGGGAAAAGTGCTTTTTTTTCAAAGACGTTTAAAAGTTAGCTGGGTTTTTTTTTTCTTAAGTGTTACATTCACTAGTTGTTTTGGTTCTTAAATCATTTTTATTTTTTCCCATAAGGTAATTCCCGAATTCAATGCCAAAAGCGGAAGTTTTTCATTGACTTTTCACAGCATTTCTTAGTTACAGCAATGATTCCCGTAGGCCGGTTTTAAAAAATCAATTTGTAGGAATTGTTTAATACATCTTATCCCATAATCTCTAAGCAATTTTTCCCACTAATTGTGCAAGTCCTTTGAATATTTGTTTGCGTTTGAAGAAAACAGCCAGAGGTTAATACAATTATCTGAGAAACTAGCTCTAGATTTTTTTCTAAATGTATTCTCTATTCAAGTTATGAGTTTTAGTAAAGTCGTATAATGTTAGTAATTATGTAAAATCAGGTTTACTTGGGCTTTTCTTCATTTACTGTATCGTCTAAGCCCTTTTCTTGAAATAAGACAGAAATTGTTATCTAGATGTAGATCTAGGTTGAAACTGATTGCTTTATAATTCACTTTCGCAGCAATACGCAATAGATGTAATTTAGATCTAGAATCTTCGCCTAGAATCAAGAATCTAGTTCACTGTTGGTCTGAGTCCTGTTTTCAATAAATGCAACAAGAGAGGGCCCAGCCGGCAAGCCTTTTGTTGCGTAAATTTTAGACTTGCACCTAGGCTATTATTCTCAAGAGAGTAAGCATTTATTTGAAGATATTTTATTTTATTAATGGAATGAAACGTTTTGGGTCTGACACAGAAGTTATTGTAATGATGCACATGTTTATGGTTTGTGGGTGATATCTAGTAAAACGATTCGATTGTATTAATTGTCTTAAAGTATAGGTTACTACGTTTTGTTTCTTAAGTCATTGATCCTTACGTTACGATAAAGTTGGCGAAGTTACTCAGCAGAAATTATGTGTGACTAATGGTGATATCGAAACATTGCTTAAGCCGTTCCCGTTTATCATAGATCTACATGGTAACTAATAGCTGTAATTCACTACAGCCATTGCTCCACTTAGAAAACTTCAAGGAGCTATGACACGCTCTGAGTGATTCATGTACCATATTCCTCTGCAGACAAAAGTTGCTATGATGACTCTAACATGAGTAATTTGGCCAGAACTAACCCTGCCGCCATCCAGCGTTGAGCATTCTCTATGTTGTATTTCATACGGCGCCTGTAACAAGCTTTCCTTTCTTGCTCGATATTCCAGTCTCCGGTTTATCTTCACTGGTCTATAAGATCGTGACAAGCTGGATTGCTGCCTGAAGATAGTCAATAGGTCTCATGACGCCCCCGTGGATCAGGTAGGACGCTAAATTCACAAGAACGGGTTGGTGAAGGTGGGAGCGAGAGGTAACTAAATAGAAAGAGGATGAATGTGTGAAGAACGGAGAGAGAGAGAGAGAGAGAGAGAGAGAGAGAGAGAGAGAGAGAGAGAGAGAGAGAATGAGAGAGACAGAGGCAGAGACAGACAGACAGACAGACAGAGATAGAGACAAAGATAGAGACAGAGACAGAGTCAGAGAGAAGGGGAGAGACAGAGACACACTGACGAATAGAGACAGACAGCGATCAACACAGGTTTAAAGGTGAGTTTCCACTGGGTAAAAACTCGCGCGTGCGATCCGGCATCGTAGCAGTTCCATAGCTGTTCAATACTACTCTCTAAGAACTATCTCCGCGGTCATGACTAGATCTAGTCCTCTGACTTTGTTTGGCTCATTTGCAAAGCATGTAGTTGTGTCTTCCAGGTCGAGAGACTTTTCCGGAAAGAGATGCTACTGGCCCGCAAGGTTGCTAAGAATTGCGACGGTGAGTACTGATTGATTAGTTCGAATAGTTAAATTCTTTTTTTTTCTTCTTTCAATTTAGGAATGAAAACAGGTTTCGAAAATGATAACGCAACAGCTCGTCAAATTTAGGGTCAACGATTCATTTCTTTTCTTTTCTTTTACTTTTGTTTTAATTGATAAAATCAAGTTGGCCTGAAATTTCTTTCAATGAATAATTTAAGCTTGGAGTTTAGATCGCTCAAAGACGTTTTGCAGAAATAGCATATAAAGAATAGTTTTTTTAAATGCTGTGATTGTAAGTAATATTTTCGAGACTCAATATTTTCCCCTGTAGAAAGCATTGTAGGTGACGAAGCCGGTTCAAACGAAAGCTGGATGTCACACTCTTGCACACAGAAAACAGACATTGTCATGAATAAGTCTTCGGTGTCATTCAGCGATTAGATAGATCTATAGTGTTTACATTTAATTTACAAAATACAGATAATGAATGCGTAAGTGCTTTTCACCTTCAGAGACGTGTGAGATGTGTGAAAGGTAAGAGACTTTGTTTTTATATTGGGTTTTAAAAGTTTTGGCTCATGCATTGAAAAACAAAGGAATTCAAAAGGTGTATCGAATAAAAAGAATCGAGCGTTATTTGTTTATGGTTTTTGTCTTCAATTAATTCACCATGATCTGAACCTATCTTTCACAATCGATCTTGATTTTTTTTTTAGATTTACACTATATGGTTTTTGAGGAATTTGTGGCTGAATTTCAAAGTTTATTTTCATTTCCTAGTTTGTTTGTTTGTTTTATTTCTTGAATAGAAACTACTAAAAGCAATCGGTCCAATTAAATATCCAACAACTCTTATCAAACTAAACTAGAGTAGCTCAGTACACATCTAATAATTAGCATGAACTTAGTCAGATCTAGGCGCGGCAAATGCTGCTTCACCACCATGTACGAGTAAAAAAAAAAAATAATAAATATTATATTCTTATATAATGTCGAGAATGCGACATTTCTTGCCTACGAGAAACAAAATGATAAAATTCGAAACATTCGAGTGAACAGCTATTATTGATAATTTTGTGGCCTCGAGAATTATTAGCCAAACAATATAATAGAAAAGAAATTGAAATTGAAATCAGCAAGGTGAAAGAGATTTATGATTTAAAAGCAATAGAAGCTATATTTTGTTTAGTCCAAAATTTTACGAGGCTCTCTATTTTGTTGAAGAAAAAGGAATAAACACAAAAGAAAAATTTTCATTTCCTTATGCTATTTATAAATTGTCCCTTGTTAAGAAAACAACAAGGAAAGAGAAAATCACTGAATATTATAACATAGATGAAAGCACATAATCTGATAGGTATAAATAGAGTAGGTACAAAAGGATGGTGAGTTACTTCAAGCCCATGCATTACCATACCTGTAGATGATACTTATGTTTTGCAACACACCAAACAAAGTAAGGAACGCAACACTCGTTAAATATATAACGCGTCATAATCGTCTCAAATAAGTAAATCAATTTGATCTGCCAAATTTGGAACTCAAGCACTTTTCTTTTGAGGGGTTCTGACTTTTATATTATACAGAAACGAAATTATCCTACCGATACTGCTGTGGGCATAACCAGTGGCCATGGCGGGAAGATCTTGAGATTGAGAAAAATCATCAGATCTTATTAGATATAGAGCAAATGCAGCCATGAACTGGGCGCCAAAATGATGAAAATTACTAAAGGTAATGTGACATGTCAACGGACAGTTTTATCATGATCCACCTGACCGATGAATGTGGCGGATCAGGAATTCGAGTGTGAGCACAAATCAGAAGAAATATCTTTTATTTTAATGAAGATTAAGAGACTTATGTTTACCAAGAAGAAGCAATTACCATGTAAATAAAGTAAATGGTAAGTAGGAAAAGAAATAACGGACATACAAAGGCAAAATGGTTCGAGTTATATGTTTCAAAGGTCCATGTTTAAGATATTTTCATTTTTAATAGCATGGTTCTTATTCTTTGTTTTTTAAATATAGAGGTGAAACAAGAAAGTGACTATGAAGTGTTTTTGTTTTTTTTTTCTTTGTTGTTGTTTTATTTTTTTTTTTTAATTAATTTTGCTTTTGTTATCTGAATGCTCTATTTCATTTTTCGAAATATCTTCTTCATTATTGTCTTTTCATGATAATTATTTACTGTCGTGTGCTGTTACAAGTAAAAAAAAGAACGAATGATAGGACAGCAAAGCAATACACAGATGTATAAAATTCACAGGTAGCTGTAAATAATAATTTGTAAATATGGTTGACAAGAAGAACAGCCGATAAATATTTCTAATGATAAAGGCAGGAATGTCCATTGAGTGAAAGGCGGACGTAGCAGTCTGTCAGTATCTTACAAACTTCTTAAGATCAAGCGCATACGCTTTTAATTTCGATTTTTTTTTCTTTCACATACGACACTCACTCGTTCTTCTAAAGATTGTAAGGAAGTTATTCACAACACTAAGTCTGGTTCGTTTTCCGCCAATTTTCCTTAAAAACTTGTGTAAAATGTTCTTTTAAATACCATCTTCCATTCAAGCTGAACATCGTCAACAAATCTATGAGAGTAAAAAAAAAAAAAACTCAGGTACATCCTAGCTTCAATACGAAATTGGTTTACTCAAATATAGATTTTGCGGGGAAGAGCGCAGAAATAGTTTGTGTATATATATATATATATATATATATATATATATATATATATATATATATATATATGAAATTTTCCTCTCGACTTAAAAGGTGACTCGAAAGTGTGACGTTAGCGCTCAAAGGCCCTGAATCTTGGCGTTGTGTGGTTGGCTTTTAAGTTAACCACGTAGGGAGAACTACAACCACTGAATGTTTTCAGTTCAGCTTTTTGGCCAATGTGTCAGCACGACTGCTGCCACTGTATTCTTTTATCTAACCTTTATGATTCAGGCGTTTTAACAAACCGATGTCTAAGCTATGCCATTGTATCAGGCTCGTACTTCTAGAACTAAACCAGTCGAGATTTAGCAGCAATCTTGACCAGTAAAAATCGACTTCAAGTACTGCGGGTTTTTTTTTCTTAACATCTGGTGGCAGGAATATAAAAGTCGGGTTACTATCACACTGCTAACACTGCTATTGATTTTTCCTCGTAATTTTATTTCCTGCCAGTGAGGAAGGCTTGCCGTTCCTACATCGCCCTCGTCGGTCTCGTAGCTGCTGTATGTTTGTACCTATTAGTGGCCAACCTTACATCTCCCACTTTGTCCTTGCGATCCTTCCGCAACAAACCCGATGCCAAGTCCAGATGTTTCTACGCTCAAAAAGACGAGGAATCTCCATCGATCAAGGAAAACTTACTCAAGTAAGGCTCTGGTTAAACATATTTTAACTGCTGTATTAAAGCTTAGGGAATATCGGTAAGAAATGATTTGATCACTTAGCTCTGATTCTTTATTTTGTTCTTGAGGCCTGTTGGGTTGTATCAAGGGAAAAAAATTATAGAAATTAATATAAAACGATTTAGGACAATCGCACTCTAAGGTGCTGTTTAATGCATCTACAAAAAAAAAAAAAAAAACCTGGGATAAAAAGCTATAAATCTTTATATGCTCTAGATGAGTGTCTTGCTTTATTTACTTGTTGCTGTTGTTGTTGTTGTTGCTGTTGTTGTTGTTGTTGTTGTTGTTGTTGTTGTTGTTGTTGTTGTTGTTGTTGTTGCTGTTGTTGCTGTTGTTGCTGTTGATCTCTTTTATCATTTATGATCACGCGAACTGGTATTGTCTTCAAAAAATTTGAAAAAAAAATAATAAAACAAAACAAAAACGAGCTTGCTGCGATTTGCAGAAAATCCAAGAGTATTTCCCTTCTCTATATGATGTTCAAATCATATATAGCCTGTAACAATATGATCTAACAGTCTGGAAGACATAACAAGCTGTATCATATATACTAAGTGACCAAAATTGTTTAAATAAAATTGATTTTTAGCTAAAAACTTTCTCAAACCTCAAGGAAAAAAATAAAGATAAAACAACCTACTCATACTAGGGACAAGAAATATTATTCAACAAAATAGAACTCCGGATGTCTTCTAATTCCTTTGATTGTGGGACAGGGCGAAAATATGTGTACAACCACTGTAACTGTATACACTCTCTGGTACAACTACACTCTCAAAGATATCGAAAGAACAAAGATACATTGTTTGCAAAGTGGTTGGTCTTAGACAGTCATGTCACATTGGTCCTTTAAGGAAGCATATATACCTATTTATCCTTTTTTTTTTTAAATCATCCCAAGATTTAAACAAAAAATGTTCTATATGAATAAGGAAAAGGCCTATCACAGCCAGCAATAACTGAGGCAAAGCGGTAACTTCACCAAACAATATTACCAGCAGCCGCAAGAACAAAGATGTACATCGATGGAGAGCTCAAAGGCTGAAGCTCATATCTTTATAAAAATTAATCATTTAGTTTAAGTTCCGCTACAAGTTCAAAGATTGCCAAACAATTGTTTTGAATGGCTCTCAAATTTATACTTTGGACGGATATGTTTTTGAAAAATATTTTTTCTTCCCATTTTCAAAATTAGTATACTTTTCTATTTAGCACAACTCTCTATCCTTTGTTTTTAAAAATCCTTTTTATCTGAGAAACCTAATTACAAAAATATTCGAATATTTCACTATTTCCTACTTCACGTGGTTGACGTTTAAAATTAAGAGAAAACTGGTTTTTTTTTTTTTTGTGTTGTTTTCTTTTTGGGTTGTTTTTTTTTTTTTTTTTTTTTTTTTTCCTTTGGTTTTTTTATAATTAAAAAAAATTACCAAAACCTTTAGAACTCATAGCAATTTTTTTTTCATTTTGCCAGGAACATAACCTTTCATCTGGATGACGGCTCCATCGCTTACCGGAACAAATGGGTCGGTTTTCGGGGCATGGAGCAGGTCAACTGTCCGATGGCACTGGCAGCCCCTACTCTAAACAGAATTTACCCACGACAAATCAACCGCACATTCACTCATGAAATCATGAAAGACGCCCAAAATTGCAGCTATTTTGTGAACAAATACGGGTTTGGTAGGTATCCCCGACCAGTACAGATGGAGGAAGACTTCCCTATTGCCTTTGTAATTCTGTTTCACAAGGATTTGGATCAGGTGAGATTTTTGTAACCTAAGCTTTGTTGCTAAAGCGATTTTGTAAAATTATGTCCGTCCCCTAGAATCCAGCACACGAAAGGTGTCTCTTCTTGAGTGACAAACGGGATGAAAAGATGGGCTGCAGACTGAACATATCAACGACCACGTGGCGTGATATCCTCGGAGTAGTCGTGGCTCTCACCGCGCTGAGCATTGGCGAAAGTTATGAACTTTACTTTCAGCTACGGATGTGTGCATTGCTGAGACTTTTTCAGCATTGCTAGCTACGTTTTAGAGCATTGCTGGGACTTTTGAACTTTACAGTAGTGCTGAGACTTTTGAACTTCGCAGAATTGTTAGCCTCACTTTTGAGCATTGCTGAGGCTTATGAACGTTATAACATTATCAGCTACGATTCTGAGTATTGTTAAATCTTATGAACTTAACAGCATTATCACCTGCTCTATTGAGTATTGCTGAGACTTATGACGTTTACAACATTATCAGCTGCGCTTTTGAGCATTCCTGAAACTTATGACGTTTAAAACATTATTAGTTGCTCAACTGAGCATTGCTAAAACATATGACGTTTATAACATTATCAGTTTCTCAAATGAGCATTGCTGAAACTTATGATGTTTACAACATTATCAGCTGCGCTTTTGAGCATTGCTGAAACTTAAAAACTTTACAAAGTTGTCAGCTGCGCTTTTGAACTTTGCTCAGATTTATGAACTTTCAAACATTGTTTGCCTCGCTTCTAAGAATTGTTAGCAATTCAGAATTTCATTATAAAACAAATTTAACTGGAGTGTGTAGACAATACCGATGGGTAGAGTGTGCTAACAGTATGGGGTATAAATAGACAATTAGCTTAACAAATAGATAAGAATGTTCCACCATCCAACTGAATTTTAATAGGCTTTTGAAATTTTGCAATGTATATGTTCGAGAAAGTAAGTTGTCATGATGCACTGATAGAGATGATTGTGTATTATACGATTGTATAAAAAGCGGGCTTTGAAAGGATAAAGTATTCTTAACGCTATGTCCTGTTTTGAAGGACCCTTTAAAGGTGAAGATATGAATTTGCGTTTCACTTTTCGGAGATGATATTGTTGTGTAGTTTCGAATTGGCTTAGATGCATGATAACCTTCTGATTTCATGAATGATCTTGGATTAAACATTGGAAATAATTTCTATTTCTAAGTCAATGGGTGAACAGGCTGTAGCGATTGGGAATCCTTTTTTGCTCTAAAATTAGCTTGTGCTTTACATTAGTTTATTCTTACTATGTTACATTATTTTTAAGTGATCTGGTGTGTAATTGTGTGGTTAGAGGTCCAGGGCATGTACATTTACATAGTGTGATTTCATTTAGGAACTTAGCCACTTGTCAGCTGAGATAAACTCTGTAATTGTGATAAAATTTTGACGAAAAAAAATTTGAATAAAAAAATTAAACAATCAGAACCTGCAATATTTTACCCTTGACGACGGGAGTAGTTTATTCGAATATCAACGCAACTGGGATTTATCGGTTATTTCTCTTTAACGACTCGGTAATCGTTCAAGCCTTTAGGTGAATAAACCCAATTTTGGTGGTCGAATTCGACCTTCTTGCAGTGAAGTGAAGACGTTAAAAAGACGTCAAAAAACATTGAGCATCCACAACACGTTTGGAACGCTGAGGCTGTTTCACAATTATTTTCATTTTGGTTTTCTTCTCGAACAGGTTTTGATTCTTTTATATGTTTATTATAATCTATGTCGATGAAACTTAACAGGTCCTGTTCCTCTTGCGCGCCATCTACCGTCCACACAACGCGTACTGTCTTACAGTAGACACGAAGTCCAGTGTGAAGCTTCATGCTGCAACCAGGTAAGGACTCACTTTTAGCATTTAATAATCAAATTGGAAATTTTACTTACTGGTGCGGCACCGTTGTATACTGATTTTTTTTTTTTTTTTTTTTTTTTGTTCACCTTAAATGCTTCGTCTTACCTGTCAGTCACAAAGGTTTGTCCGAAGTGTGCTACAAGGAATGTTTTAGGGTTTAAGAGCTCTCTACGTAATTATTTTAATTGTCATTTTTTTTTACTCACATTGCTAATGAAATTTAAAAGGACTTTATTTTTTTTCTCGTAGAATGAAAAAATACTTAGAATTTTTTTTTAAATGGGCAATGTGTTATTCACCTTGCAAAAAGCGTAAGAGTAAAAAGAAAAAAGAAAAAAAAATGCTATTAGGCGGGATTAAAAGGATATCTTGTTCCTTTTAAGCGCCATGTTTTGTCCATTTCCTCAGAGCCATTGTCCGCTGTTTGCCCAATGTATTCCTGTCCAGCAAGCTAGAGGACATTGTCTATGGCGGCCTATCGCGTCTGATGGCTGACCTTAACTGCTTCAAAGATTTAATGAACCATCCAGTGAAATGGAAGTACATTCTCAATACACCCGGCCAGCAGTTTCCACTCAGGTCAAACGTTCTACTCACACTCTATTTGTAAAGAAAAATCTACACAAAGAGATTATTTTAAACTGATATCTTAGTTTTTTTTAAATATTGCCGCATTGCTTGCTGTTTGACAATTTTTACTCGAATCGCGTTTAAAATGGTATAAAATTTGAACTATATTATAATCATCCATGGTAGATCATTCTCGCACTCCAGCCGCTTCTGTTTCGATCCGAAACAATAATTTTGTGACAAAGGGTACCGGGTCAAAAGATTGAGGAGAGACAAGCTTCGGTAATTAGCGGTGGAAGATAATCGTTGACTGCGTCACTCACTTCTTTATTTCCAATAACAATAAATAAAGTACTCAACAGGGGAGCGAAAAACTGAATGAGTTTGAAAACGACCAAAGTCTCGCTTGTTCAAAGCATAAGATAGATACAAATATGAATTCCAACAACTTAGGAAAGATTTGAAGCGCATTAGAAAGAATGACGGCTTCAATGTGAAAGCAGACATAACGAACAGCTACTACAGATGCAGAAAGTATGCATAACCAACAGCTAATACAGAAGCGGAAAGTAGACATAACGAACTACTACTACTACAGAACAAGAAAGCATACATAACCAACAGTTAATATAGAAGCAGAAAGCAGACATAACCAATAGCTAATACAGAAGCGGAAAGTAGACATAACGAACTACTACTACAGAACAAGAAAGCATACATAACCAACAGTTAATATAGAAGCAGAAAGCAGACATAACCAACAGCTAATACAGAAGCGGAAAGTAGACATAACGAACTACTACTACAGAACAAGAAAGCATACATAACCAACAGTTAATATAGAAGCAGAAAGCAGACATAACCAACAGCTAATACAGAAGCGGAAAGTAGACATAACGAACTACTACTACAGAACAAGAAAGCATACATAACCAACAGTTAATATAGAAGCAGAAAGCAGACATAACCAATAGCTAATACAGAAGTAAAAAGGCTAAAGGAAAAAAAAGGCAAAATGAGATTTTAAAAAATCCCTTTTTTCGAAGTCACACTTGACCTTAAAAAAAACTCTTCTAAACGGTGCTGAATAGAAAATAGAACAATATTTGTTTCTGTAAAATAATGAATCTGAGTTTCCTAATCACCTTGTCGTATATCTGTACATGCCAAAGATATTTTGCAATTCTTCGTGAGTCCCAATTCCTTTTAACCAATCTAGCAAGAAGGGGATGAGGGCAATTCTTTTTTTTTATTAAAAAAAAAATTGGGCGATAGTTAACAAAAAAACTTAGGAAAAGAAATAAAAAAACGATTAACCTGAAACCTTTTTCTTGCCTTCTCGCAGTTTAAATTTAAACCAATGTTTTGTGAAAGTCTTGGTCTAATTTAACCAGATGCTAGAGACAATCCTGATAGAGATATATCTTTATTATATTGGTACCAGGACGAACCTGGAGTTGGTTCAAATACTGAAGCTCTTCGCCGGAACCAATGATATCCTAGGTACAGCTGAAGCCGACTGGGAGAGGAAACGACACAGATATGTACATCAGTATGTTACCAATGTCACCACAGGTAAGTGGATCAGAATGCAAATTAAGATTAGGAAAGTTATTTTGCGATCTTTTCAGATTCAAAGTAATAGTCTCATTGTATCCTAAATTAATTAACGGTGGTTTACAGCTGCAAAAGGAGAAAAAAAAGTGACTGGACTTGATTAAAAAAAATAGATTAATTTGGGCTGTACAGCCAAAATAATGTCCATGGAGATTAGCACAGAGGATTCGAGAAATAGTCAGCCTATAATCCTCAGTTTAAGCACTAAGATTTATATTTTTCTCGACTTGCTATCTAAAATGACTCCTCTTTTTCCCTCATCCCCACCCGCCTCTCCATTTTTTATCTCTTACGCGACGATTTATTTAACACAATTTATTTTTGTTAGAACTAAGCAACTGGCTCAGTTATTGTATTAATTGTAATAGTTGCGAAAACGCTCTGTACAGGCCATTCGGTGAAGATATTTCCAGGCTTAACCCACCTGATAGGATTTTACCAGGTAGTTACGCCAAATTATAATAATGATGCCATTTTTTCTACCAAAATGCGATGAAACCAATTTTTTCTGTGTTCTTTTTTTCCCTCGCAAACGCTGGACTAGGACAACTTGAGGTGCGTCCGACCAAGAGGCGACATCGACCACTTCCATTCGGCATGAAAGCGGTCAAGTGCAGCGCCTATGGCGCCTTCTCAAGGCAATTTGTACATTTCGTATTGACGAACCAACTGGCCAAGGACGTCCTGGAATGGAGCAAATCGATCTACAGCCCAGATGAGATGTATTGGGGCGTCCTCAATTATAACCGAGTTGACCCTGCTCCCGGAGGCTTTTCTGGTGGGTGAAATGGTCGAAAACGTATTTTATGGAAAAGGTTAACACCATTTAACGTTATGATTTCTCACTCTTGTATTCTAAGTCAAAAAGTATTGCGGTCTAATCAAGGCGAGAACTGTAGGCTTGTTTTGAGTAGTTCAGGCGTTTTATGAGAACTAATATTGCTCCGTAGATTCATAAATGGATATTGAAGAAATGTGGTTCCGAGACCAACACGGGATGGCCGATGTTTTCACATTCATTGTTCAATCGATATATTAAAATATTTTTAAAATCCTCTAATGATATAGGCGTGTAAGACTTTCACGTTAACTGTGGAAATTTCAATATATTTCAATTCTAAGGTACCTTGACAAAATAATAGAAGCAACCGAGGAAATTGTTTGACGTACAATAGTTACCTCCTGCTGCATTATAATAAATTTGCGTCTGTTACATCTACTTGTACATCAAATGATAAAAAATTAGTGTGTGACAGTTTAAATTTATATATTTTCGGGCTTTATGAGAGAGGAGATTGTCTCTCTTTCTTTAAGAATAAAATTTGTAAATTACATAATCTACAGGCCAGGCATTTTTCGAAAAAAAATAATAATATAACAGTACAAATGTTGTTGTAAATGGTTTTCATTTAATAGTAACTGGAAAGGTTAGCACCATGTTATATAATATAAATGAAATGTCGGCTTTTAGGGGAAGAAAATAGCTTCATTATCAGATACCTCTGAACAACTTCTTTGTTTTAAAAAGCAAATTGAATAAGACACTCCAGTTTTTTCCTTATTAGCATGAACCATTAAAATAGATTGAATTTAGTCAGCTTTGAAGAAGGGACTGCAAAGTCTGACACTTCTTCAACTAATAACAACAAAAATTATAATGAAAGTTTTATAAATGATACCGGTGTATTGGTGATGATGATGCTGATGATATTAAGAAGAAGAAGAAGACGAAGAAGAAGAAGAAGAAGAAGAAGAAGAAGAAGAAGAAGAAGAAGAAGAAGAAGAAGAAGAAGAAGAAGAAGAAGAAGAAGAAGAAGAAGAAGAAGAAGAAGAAGAAGAAGAAGAAGAAGAAGAAGAAGAAGAAGAAGAAGAAGAAGAAGAAGAAGAAGAAGAAGAAGAAGAAGAAGAAGAAGAAGAAGAAGAAGAAGAAGAAGAAGAAGAAGAAGAAGAAGAAGAAGAAGAATATGCTGTAAGTACTAAAAAGATGGATTAGGTCACGTTGGGAAAAGCTTTATTTAGATCTGTAAAAGCTCAAAATAAACCATTTTTATAGGTCGCGGCTCGGTTGAATGAAAGATTGCTCCTCATAACAGATATGTTACTTTTCAGCTTTATAAATCTCTTTCAGGGAAGCCCAATGAGAACCCATGGCTGTCCTCCTTTTCTGAATGGGAAGCCTCACAGGGTGGAAAATTACGTTGCCGTTCAAAATTTGTAAGAGGGATATGTATTTTCAGCCCAGCCGATTTGCCTGTGCTTGTGAAGAAGGTGTACCTATTCGCCAACAAATTTCACATCACCCATCATCCAGCTGCCCTCCATTGTTTGGATCAGTGGATCTACAACAACTCTGTCTCTTTGAGCTTCATCAATGAAACGATGTACCTCGATATCTTAAAAAAGCGATGGAAAAGGAGAAACTCTATTCTTCAAAATCTTTGAAATTACATAAACTATTTGCTAGGCCTGTTCTGTTGAATTCCTCGAAATTTTTCAGAGCTGATCATCATCAGCATCATTCTATTGGCGTTCAAGAAGACTGTTAAAACCCGCTAAGTCCCCTGGTTAGATCGCATAAAAGTTTCTTCTCTAACAGTGACCTCACCCTGGTCTCAGGTTTATATGGAAGAACGTTCAAAAACATAGCTTGCCTGTTGATTCAGGTTGTGCTCTCCTGGAAAGGTTTAAAAAAAAAAGGGAAATTCGGAAAGTTTTTTGTTGTTGTTGTTGTTGTTGTTGTTTGTTTGTTTGTTTGTTTGTTTTTGTTTGTTTTGTTTTTTCTGGGTTTTTTTTTCCTCTGGTCTCCAAGAATTCTTTTAAAAATTTTTATTAACCAGTTGAGCAATAGATTTGCATCGTTGTAAACAGTTTTTATTGGGCGCAAAAATAACTTACATTAAACCGAAACGTTGAACAGCGACTCTTTGCCGTCAAAAATATACAAAAAAGTGTCGGATACGTTTTTTTCCCGACTTCAATCAGTGCGACTTTGTAGCCTTTTCGGATTCTCCTAACTGTTCGTTGCCATCATTTTGTTATCATTATTTTTATAGATATAATATTAAATCTAATTTTCAGTCCTAATGGTATTAATCACAAACATGAACTTCAAATTTTGCTGAGCACTTTCGGGTGCTTTAATTTTATGTTTTCCAGTTTGGATCGTTTCGCACTCTTAAATGTTCCATCCAGGTCTTAACTCTCTTTGGTGGGGTTTGATCGGTATATTGAAGACTTGGGCTTGTTAAATATGATTCTAGTATCAAGGTTGACTTTAAAATTAAATATCTACATGTAAAAGTAAAAAATGTATAGATCGTGACAGATCCATGTTTTCCATTTTTTACAGGAAGTTATTTATCGCGGAAATACTGTTCGACATTCTTTCATTCCCTATTTTTCATGATATGATGGTAACTGTGTGAAGTTCGTTGGGTTGTTTTTTACTGAGGAACTTCAGAAAAACCTAAATATGTATTTCAATTCCTGACTTGTGTAAATCAAAGTATGAACAAGGCATTAGCACAATATTTATGTCATAGGAATAATAATTTCATAATAGCAGTTTTTTTTTTTTAATTTTTCTTTGCATCTTTTTATTATGTTATCAATGGCACAGTGCTTTTATTTAAGAAAGTTATTACGAGAGCGCTCATTGAAATTTTCATACTGATAGACACATTTTTTGAACAGCGACGGAAAGGTAAATAAAAAAATAACGATAAAAATCAATAAAAAGTTGACGAATTATAACTATGTGGAAGTTTATGTGTAAGTTTCAAGGTATTCGTTGAGAGACAGGAGGTACAAGCGTACTTACATTACGCTTATGTAATTATTAGATAGTCCCGTAGTATTCCACTAAAAACGCAAAATACGTGCAATTATTCAAAGAACCTCTACGGCACGTGTTTCCTCGAAACAGTGAATCTGAACTTTTATTTTTTGTTTACATATTATTATTATTTAATATAAATTTACCAAAATGAGTTATGCTATTTCAGAAGCATGCAGAATCGATACATGTAACCGATCCCTAACATAATTATTCTAATGATGACCGATTCATTAAGGAGTGTCTGAGCGATTATTACAACGTTATATATCATCTTAATCGTTATTAGTCTGGTTTAGTATTATAATTATTATTATTATTATTATTATTATTATTATTATTATTATTATTATTATTATTATTATTATTATTATTATTATTATTATTATTATTATTATTATTATGATTATAACTATTGTTGTTTTAATTATTGATTATTACAACGTTATTTATCATCTTAATCCTTATTAGTCTGGTTTATTATTATTATTATTATTATTATTATTATTATTATTATTATTATTATTATTATTATTATTATTATTATTATTATTAT
This sequence comes from Elysia crispata, assembly GCA_033675545.1. Taxonomy (NCBI): domain Eukaryota; kingdom Metazoa; phylum Mollusca; class Gastropoda; family Plakobranchidae; genus Elysia; species Elysia crispata. Next base: position 28,617 of record JAWDGP010004902.1, on the reverse strand, counting down.
TATTATTATTATTATTATTATTATTATTATTATTATTATTATTATTATTATTATTATTATTATTATTGTTGTTGTTGTTGTTGTTGTTGTTGTTGTTGTTGTTAATGTTGTTATTATAATAATAATTATTGTTGTTTTTGTTGTTAATTAGTACAATGTTATTTATCATCTTAATCGTTATCAGTCTGGTTAATTATTATTATTATTATTATTATTATTATTATTATTATTATTATTATTATTATTATTATTATTATTATTATTATTATTATTGTAACTATTGTTTTTGTTGTTGTAGTTGTAAATTATTTTGTTTTTGATGTTGTTGCTGCTTTTGTTTTTGTTCTCGTTGTTGTTATTTTGTTGTTCTTGTTGTTCTTGTTATTTTTGTTGCTGTTGTTGTTGCTGTTATTTTTTTTTACTCATTAGTAGCCGGTGTGGGTTTTTTAAATGACACTTTTTAACAGTTACTTCATTTCAATATGTAATTATAATTATGTCTTTTACTTCTTTGACATTTCCGCGATCTATGTGTCCTTATTCCTTTTTATTTTTTTTCCAAATCTCAATAGATAGATTTTACAGGTTGACTGTGACAGAATGTCTGTTGCTTGAGGGCTTGATATGACAGAAAATGCTTGTAAAAAATGACTATTTCAACTGTCATTGTCTGCTTTTGTATTGATTTTTTTCCACATGTGTTAATGAAAAATCCGATGAGTTTTTAGTCTACTTAATATGTAATGTTTCGACTTATTAAAGTTTTCATTTACAATAAAAAAAAATTAAATATATTCAAATATTGTTATCTCTTTTGTGTTAGTTACTTATTTCTTAGACATAGTAAGTTATTTTTTGTATTTATCCTTATCCTTGCTCCTTTGTTTTATGCCTGATATAACACCTAATCAGTACTTTCAAGCTCTAACGTGCCGTCTCATTCTTTTTTTTTTTTTATTTCCTATTGTTAAGTTATGTCATATATTTCGTAAACATCACGGAATGGTAATAAACAATTCATTCAAAAGTGGTTGACATATTTTCCTCTCCACACTTGTGCTACTACTTCTACTTCTTCTGATGTATCTACTTCTATTTTGTAAATAAGATAAATAAGAGGCAGTGTTAAAAAGTGTCCAGCCGTGTATACAGAGACGCTTTGAGTGAAAATTACGGAAAAAATTCTGGCTGTAGCTTAAAACTAAAGACAAAAGAAAATCAAGAGCTCAAGTTTTCTTTTTATTACTGCTGAGCATTACCTCAACCTGCAACATAACTGTTAGCAGTAAATTATTTCTTCTATTAATGCGTATCTTTACTCCTTTGGGTTATGCCTGATATTACACCTAATTAACACTTTCAAGCTTAATTTTGCGCTATCCTTCATTTTTTGCCAAATTATGTCATAGTTTTCGAAAACATCACTGTAGCATCTACCTTTATTTCGTTTTATAGAGGGCTCAGTTTTATACAAAGCGGCTTTGGGTGAAAATTATCGAAAAAATTCTGGTTGTTGTGGGATAAGAGCCCTCGAGTTACAGTTGATTCGGCACAACATGAAACTAAAGATAAAAGGAAATCAAGAGCTCAAGCCTTCTTTTTAATATTGTTGAGCACTACCTCAACCTACAATTCTTACATAATTCCAGTAGTCTTACAACAATTACTACTACTACTACTACTACTACTACTACTACTACTACTACTACTACTACTACTACTACTACTACTACTACTACTACTACTACTACTACTACTACTACTACTACTACTACTACTACTACTACTACTACTACTACTACTACTACTACTAATGCTACTACTAGTGGTGGTGGTGATGCTGCTGCTGCTGCTTCTACTACTACTACTACTACTACTACTACTACTACTACTACTACTACTACTACTACTACTACTACTACTACTGCTACTATTACTGCTACTACTACTGCTGCTGCTGATGCTGCTGCTGCTGCTGCTGCTGCTGCTGCTACTACTACTACTACTACTACTACTACTACTACTACTACTACTACTACTACTACTGCTACTTCTAGTGATGTTGGTGATTTAGTTTTATATCTTTTTAGCTACATGAGCTAAGCTCAATCGGTTACTAATAAAATCATGAGAAAAGTCCTTTATGATCTTAAGTAGCAATTCGATTTATTCGATATATATATATATATATATATATATATATATATATATATATATATATATATATATAAGCATGATTGCCCTTTAAAATGAATAGGTGGAGAAGACAACTACATTGAAGAAACACAAACTTCACAAAAATAAAAGACATATACTAGAGGCATACAACTGCAAAGAAGAAAAGCAAACTTTACAACAATGAACAGAGATAAAAAAAAATTATGCCACCGGATTTTTTTTAATTTAATTGGTTACCCGGGATTGCTTAAGCTTACAATTATTTTAGATTTGTCACAATCTGTATAACTTATGCAAGACAAATTAAGAGTGGCGAGTTAATAAAATGGCTTAACTTGAATGTTTCTTCAGTTCTTTGTTGGCAATTGGTGGATCTGGTCGATATCTTAAACATAAAACAATATAGAAGTACGAAACGCATGCAAAAGAAGCAGAAGTAGTATTTTACACTCGCAACCGCCGCTCCGGAAGAAAAGACGACAATGTTTTCATGACGCTTTTGCCTTTACGCTAGAGGAGATCAAATTTCTTTTAATTTTTTTAAAATTTTCTAGTTTTTCACTCCATTAAAGTTAAATATGGTGTTTATGTATTTATAATTGTTTGTAAAAGAACAATAATTTGTCTTAAAAACGTCATCGGCTTTGAAAATTGTAAACCGCTGAGAAGAGTCTTTCAAATGTTATTTGGTTTATCATAACAAATTTGGCAATTAATTACACGAAATATATAATGAACTTTCAAGAGCATTTTTTATTAGACCAAAGCCATATATATATATATATATATATATATATATATATATATATAATATATATATATATAAATATATATTTATTTCTTTTTTTTTTTTCCTACATGGCGATTTATTTCCCAAGTCTTGTCGCTCTCAAAGGTTTACACTCACCTGTTTGTTTTTTTTTTATTTTTTTTTAATGTACTTTATGCCACTTTAGTATTTCAATGTTGCTTTTTAATTGAATTTTTAAAGATATAATTTAATCTAGATTTTGATATATTACAGTACATATTTGAAATTTTGAAAAATTTTTCACTAGTGCAAACAAGTCATAAAAATTTAAACTACAATTAAATCTTAAAATACTTTTCACAATAATTGTTTTTGCTTGCTTTGCTGATGCTATCTGCCATCCTATTCTACACTAAAGTGCGCACTGGGTTGTGGGATCGAAAAAGGAAGGCGGAAGTGAATGAGAATGAGTGAGCATAGGGCTGAGATGAGGTCCATAGATTTGTGATGAAAGGATGGAACCGGCTGATTATGTTTTTTTAGTATTATGTATCGTTTTACTCATAGGATTTTGTGTGAACTTCCTCATCCATATTTTGTCCATCATATACGGGTAAGAATTACTTGTGTTTCATCTTGATTTTGAGGATCAAGAAGGTTCGTTGGAGAAGTTGAGGTTTAGTCTGGCATTGAGGGCTGAGAGTGATACGGATTCTTATAAATAGATGACTCATAATTCATATCTAATCTAGGCGAATTTCTTCAGGCTGCATCACGGAAAATGTATACTGCGAAATGTATCTCTTCAGCTAAATTTGTTTGCCATGTACCAAGTTGGTCAAGATTTAGGCATCAATCCTTGCAAAATCCACCCACTCTAAAAAATCTAATTGAGAGAAATTGCAGGTCTTTCACCAATGGTGATAATACTGATATGCAGTTTCAAGATCTTCCTGTATTGGCGGACCATAAGAAAGTTGGGTCTTGCGCTCTTGGGACTCCTTACGCAGCACGTTCCCGTCCTTTTTGTTTACATGGCAATCTTATTGTATACTCGGGGCAAGTTGATCGTAACTGACATTTACTATAGATCTAGTCTTGAGTGTACACTCTATCAATTAAAGGGAAAAAATTGGTAAATTTGCAGTTATTGGCCCAACTCATCTTAGGCTTTAAAATTATATTTGTCTTGTTGAATCAAATTAACACTGAACTTGGATATGGAGGTTTTATTCGTTGCAAATAAATAGCCTACTTTACAATATGTAAGCATTTTTGTGTTGCACTAAAATTTCATTAAACTACAAGTTCAATCTTACAGAGGCTCTCTTGATCTGTGTTTCACTTTCGGAATTGGAAAGTAGTGCCTCCAGTTCCGTAATTCTGCGCATGGGGTGGTAGAGGCTAGCTGCCCGCATCAAGAGGAAGTGGAGCGGATGGGTTCGAGGTTATGAATAATTAGTGAGGAAGGTACTGATATAGATACTTAGCTCTGATTCCAGGCATCTTACGAAGCCATAACATTTAAAATCAAATTATTACATTATTAATATTTCAAAACTGGAACGAAATAGAGAATAGAATAATCCAAGTGAGTGAAATCACATCTGTGAATCTTAACTTTAATCAAGTGGACCTAATTACTTAAATTAGTATACAACAATGTGTGCATTGGTATACAGAACTGGGACAAACAAGGAAATAGTGCAACACAAAAGCGCTTATATCTTGAAAAGTATTTATTTGCAACGAATAAAACCTTCACATTCGTTTTCATGTCAAATTCATTAAGAAGAATACAATGTTCAAGCTTAGAGAGAGTTGGGCTGATGAGTGCAAATTTACCAAAAAGTTTGGGGTAAAAGATTATTTTCCAGCGTACTAGTACGCAATATGGGTGCCATGTAATTGCAAACGAAAGAGCCAGGATCACACTAGGTTTAAGGAGCCCTGGGCTGTTTTATTTAAATTCTTATTACCCAGCAATAGGTGTCAATTAAGGAAAATATTAGCTTTATCTTAGAATTTTCAGTACCATGTACAGAACTTCTGAATGGGTACGGTACCTCTATCAATCATGTAGGGCTTCTAAGAAATTGAGGATTAATGAGATGACAACACTCTCGATTTTAAATTTTCAACATGCCAATGTTTGCCATATAGAACTTATTAATGCCCAAGTCAGTGTAACAGTGAATTACCAATAAAAAAAAAGAAAACTACAGCATCTATATCGTATATCATACCTTTTAATATAAATAATTAAATATTAAATCAATGTACCCAATCGGAGGTCCTACCCCGTGCACAGGTCATTTGAATTTATAATTATAAATAATCTTAATAGCCTTCAAGGACGTAGAGCTAGGATATGAATCCAATTCCAAGTCACACTCCAGCATTCAATCATGAAGGGACACGGCTGCATCTCTAGAATCTAGTTATATATCTAGATTGAAAAAAAAATAAATCATAATTTATTCATATTTATAAGCTTGCTGATAGAATTATGATCTATAGGCCACCATCAAACTTTCTCAGAGATCCACTAGAAAGTCAGGGTAAGACTGTGAGGTTTGGAGCAAGAGAATCACATAGAAATGTTTGCAGAATTTTCTAAGGATTTTAATCTGATGAGACAAGGATTTTGATATTGATCCTTGGAATTTTAATATTCACTCTGAGATACAATCTTGGTTTGATCGAAATACAGTGCCAAGAGTAATTTGGTTTGCATAAAAAGCACTGCGCAGATGCATAAAACAGTAAGAACAAATTTGTTTGTCTTGCTCATTTAGCATAAAATTCCACTCAATTAAATGTGATGCTCGTTTCATCAAGTTCCTGAATACAACAGCATAATTATATTATTCCATGTAAACCACTGGGTTTTATTAAGTGTAATTATCAATAATGTTTTTCTTTGACTGCAAGCTTTTGATTTCAAGTTTCAGCTTTAACTTACATTGTTACAGCTGAAGCTTGGAAAAGTTTAAGTTCTGTCATGGAGTGTTCATGATTGATTAGTTTATAGCAGTTTACTTAATTAGTTTATAGCAGTTTACTGGGGGGAGGAAAAATGACATAAATGGTTTCCAAAGCAATTGTGTGGTTGGTATCTTTTACACAAATGCTGCTATATCACAAATTTAGTACATTCATAAGTTACCATGATTAGACTAGTCAAGGCAATCTTTTTCTAAACTGTGTAATGTCCTCTTAACACCTTTAAAAGTTCATCATCCTACATGGGCTATTCAAGCCATCATTTTCTGAATTCAAAATCCAGAATGAAAAATCTCAGTCATCAGGCACATTTAAAATCACACTTTAAACATTTTAATTGACATTGTTTTACCTTAAAACTAGCATTCTTTCATTCCTTTTATTTCAGGAAATGGAAATTGTCACAGAAGCGAACAGTAGACGTACCAGAAGAACTGCCTGGCATTTCCATCATCAAACCTCTGGTTGGAGTTGACCCAAATTTATTTGATAACTTAGAAACCTATTTTAATTTGAAATATCCTCAGGTAATGCACACATTTTTTTTTTTTTAATTATTTTTGTTATTATCATAATTGTTGGAGTTGAAATTGACACTATACCCCAATAGAGTGCTAGAATAGTTGTATGGAAATTTTACCATTCAAATTTAAGTTAAATTAAGAGTTTTTGATTTCTAAACGACACTGTACTCCTACAGAGTTCTACAATAATTGTGTGGAAATTTTATCATTTAAATTTAAGTGTATTTAGAGATGCAAGGAAAGAGATAAGGTCTGAGCTAAATCATGATATATTTTCGAATTTTTAGTACATTTTTCTAACTCAAAATATAATCATCAAAACTTAGGCTAATTAAAATCAAGGATTCTATTAAATGCAATTATGTTTCAAATTTAAGTCGAGACTATTTTTGCTGTGGAAGAATAGATTTAAAGATAGAAAATCATGTAGTACTTGGTGGCAATTTCAATGAATGATGGCCAACATTTCTGCATTAAGTTTTGGTGTTTTGACAATGATCAATGACTGAATTTAAGAAGATGTCTTTTTGGTGCTAATTTTAGAGTTCTAAAAGGTTTATATTGTGAAGGAGGATTAATCGTAGGCTTTTTTTTTTTAATTTGTATGTTTTGGAGAGGTGTGTGAAAAGTGAATTGCATATGCTGCATGAAGTACAATATAATTTTTTTTATTCTGTTCATTTTTAACTTGAAAGATGAGAAAAAGTTTATATTTATAAAACTTGGCATCTCTCCTGACATTTTGCTTTTGTGCTTCTGCGACTTCTATTTGTAATAAATAATACTCGTATACATTTACCAAAATGAAATTTCCTTTTTCAGCTGGAAATTTTGTTTTGTATCCAAGATGAGTTGGATTCCGTGATTATGATTGCTCAAAGTCTGGTGCTCAAATATCCAAAAGTTGATGCAAAAATATTCATAGGTAAGTTTAAATTTGTCCGACAAACATTTCTTACTTAATAAATTACTTTCCTGATCGGTTTTGGTCTTCATTGAGTAAATAGCTTGCAATTTAGCCCAAGTTTAATATTTAGGAATGTAAATATTCAGAGCTGCTAACAAGTCCTGTTATTCATCATAATAGGGTTATGCTTAAGTACTGAAGCCAGGCTAAAATTGCTTACACCAAAATATGTTATAAATCTTTTAGCTTAGGAATGAAGGCTACGAAAGTCATGAGTTTTTACATTTATATTATATATATATATATATATATATATATATATATATATATATATATATATAAAGAATTTATTCTGGTTAAAAATGGAATAACTTGTAAAATACTGATTCACAAAAAAAAAGAAGGCTCTTTAATACTGAAAATTGTTGTCAAGGATTGGCAGCTCTGAACATAGAGAAAAAAATATGGGTCATGTTAGCATGTCTGGTATCTCAATCTTGTTTGCTTGTGCTCATGTTGTAAATTCTAAATAATATTATTACTATTATTCTTTGCTGTAAAAACTTGAATTCAAGGCATGTCTTGTTAGGTATAGTTTAATGTCTTTGAACTGCTTACATGCTGCATGAAACTTGTTATTTTATGTGCATTCGTGTTACATATGATTTTGCAACATTATTTCCTTTACTTGCAGAACATTTTGTTAACTCAAAAAGTTAAACTGCTTTAAATTGACAATGACACACAGACTACAATCATTGTATAATGTTAAGCATAATTCGGAGCATGAATTTTTTCCTTTCTCCCTCCTGGTGTGGCCAGAAGTATGATAGCATGTGCTAACTTAATGGAGAGATGAAGTGATATCAGTAGAGGTATCAGGTCAGTTTCAGTCAGTGGTGGACTAACTGCATTTTTATATTATTTACTAACCTAATTTCTTTTTCATATAGATGTTTATTATTATAGAGGTTTAATTTCTTTAGTCACTAATCCCATTTTCTTCTTTTTTATTATCATATAAGTGTTTTCTTTCATAATCACCTTGTAAGGGTAACATCACAGATCACCGAATAATAGTTTTTATTACCTTTTACAATTGAATCATAATTCCCATACAATAGAATAATTCTTGATTGTGCAATAACATTCAAGATTATCAACCTGTCATTTACTTTTTAGAACAGACGTGTCTGTTTGGGGGAAGTGTGATATTTGATTCTTACTAGCTTTGTTTTATTTATTTAAAAATCGTTCATAGCTCAAGCTGTGTATTTTTTAAACTACAAACTTCACTTGATTTCGTTGAAGTATGGTGTGGTACCTAACTTAAAGTCTAAAGTAAATAAACAAATATTTTAAACTTTTGACCAGTATCCTGCAGATCCAGTGATTTTACACCACAGGTAAACTCGTAATGATTACATTGGAACCCATGTAAATAACAAGCAGTACTTCATTACTGCCAGGCCTAGAGCAAGAAAAAGGGGCGGGGTAGACTATTTTGTGAATGATAGCCTACAAAAGCATGGAGACGAGTTTATCATGGGGGTAGGGGGTAATTAAAAGTTTTGCGTGCAGCCCTTATTTAAAAATTTTAGACACTTTTGAGTGGATTCAACTCTTATGGATAATCAACAATGCCCTCTATTCAAGCAGGCTTTGCTAATTTTGTAGGCCTTATAACAATGCATTAAAATAGGGTTTTTGGTTGCTTCACCTTCTTTTAATATAAATTCGGTAATTACGAGAGAATTCTAAACAAGTTTCATTATTTTGGAGTTTCACTGTATAAACACTACATGACCTAAATACCTCAACCAATCAGAGACAAGCTGGTCCAATCATCACCCCATTCTTTGCTGGAGAGTGCATTCAGCTATCCTGTCAGCACTGAGAAGCCATGGTCAATTTTAAGATACCAATACCAAATACTCCATATTACAGCATTAGGATGAGAATATTCCCACAAGAAGCCAGGTATCCATCTTGTCCTTCCACGCCCTTCAGCTCCCCATATCCATTTCATAATAAGGCTTTGCTCTTGCTGTTTACTTACAATCTGAGTCCAATAAAGAAGCAATAATGTTCATTGGGAATGTGCTTCTGTGATAATGTCAAAATTTTTGCCAAAATATCAGAGTCATATGCCGCCCACTTTCACCTTGTCTCTATTATAACCCTGCCTGTAAGTAATGTATAAGTACATATCTAGCTCTTTCTTACAGTACTCTTATCACACTCAAACTTTGAAAAGCTATCTTGATGCAACACCTCTCCTCCTCCTCTCTCCCCACCCCCCCCTCATTTTCTGTCTTTTACACAAATGTAATGATTTTTGTATTAAATAATTTAATAAGGCTTTTATGGGCGCAAGATGGGTCTCTTCTGCAGCACTGTGTTTACTTCAATGGTATTACTTGACCCTTGCATTATGGGACTGGTTTGTTCTTTTTTTTTTAAAGCTCAACAGATTATTATATGGTTTTACAAGCACAAGATGTGGAACATTAATGATTTTCATGAGAAATGATTACAATAAATCAAAGGCAAAGATAAGAGAACATGGGATTTTGAGATATATATTTTAGGGAAACCCTTTATTGTATAGGTATATTCTTTAACTGTCCCCATTTTATATATTTCCAATTTTTACTCAATTTATTTATGATTTGTCATATTAGCCAGTACAATAATTCTTCATGCCCATTAATTAGTTAATGCATCCAATATTTAAAGCATGAAAATGCAAAAATAATCTACTGACAATGCTCAGAAACACACGATTAAGGAAATTAGTGGGCTGGCAGAGTTGGCTAGCCATACTTAGTGATCAGGTACAGATACCGAAGGAGAAAGTAGAAAAAGGTATTGCTCGCTGCATTATGGCGATATATGAACAGTATGAGATATAATGATTAAATATATTGAAAGTTAAATTTTTTACATATTTTTAAATTGCTCATACTCCTTTGGTTTATTAGAAACAAGTGTCTGTAAATGTTGTGTGTGCTGATTAGTAGCCCTTGAATCCCTATGGTCTCAAAGAAATTGTTTAAGCGGTGGCCTTGTTTCAAAGCTTACCTACTGATTTTTTAGGTCATATCTCTTAGTTTCTTAACAATGAAGACCTGTATATTTTGAATTTCTCTAATCTTTGTTTTTCTTTTCCTTGAAGCTTTTAAATAAAGTTTTAAAAGAAATAGAAAGTATCTCACACACTTACTCTTGAGTTTATTTTATTATTATTATTATTATTATTATTATTATAATTAATCATTTTCAAATGCAGACCTTCTTTTTTTTTTATTTCCATTCGTCACAAGGTTCTTATTATTAAAATAGATTATAGAGGGTTCCTATTTTTCCATTTTTCAATTCACTTCTTTCATGCATGTGAAACTTTGATAATAATTTGTTTCAGGACATTTATGTCCAGTTTTACAAGGTACATATTAAATGTGTCAATTCAGGTTCTCATGAAAAAGAGCCAAAAAATGATTCTGTAAAAAAAAAAATTCTAGGATGATGTAATGTCAAATTTTTCATCAGTAGCTGTACATGCTTTTTTGTATTTCAAATTAAAAGCTTGCTGTGATCAAAATAAAGCACATCTGCATTTTTTTCTGAATGTTTTGAAAGATAAGGGAGAGAAAAAGGTAAAACTGCATTGTACTGGGAGAAGAGCTTAGGTCAAAACAAATATTGCATCATTTGTTTAAGGATTTTTTTCTTTTCTTCGTTACATACTTTTCCATTTTTTTTCCTCACCACTCTTACTCATATATATCATGTAAACTGATTTCTTTCTTTCTAATTCAAGTTTTATGTACATAGGGTCACTTCCAAGTGAAATATTTTGCAAATAAAGGTTCATCAATTATCATACTAAATGTTGAAGGCAGATTAGATGAGAAATTAAAATCTCAAGATGTCCAATATCTGTAAATGTTCTTGTATGCTTATATCTGAGACCTCCCTATGATACTTTTTTGTAGCCATTCCTTAATATTTTTTAATCATTAGATAATTATGGAATTCGTTATCCAGTGCCATTTTGTGGGTCTTTCTCTCATTATCTAGAGGTAAATAAGAAATTAAGCAGGGATATGAATTTTTAAGACATGACTTCAATACGATAAAATTCAGTTATCAGTATTTTTTTTTACATTCAACCTTTTTTTTTCTTTTGTTTTTTTTTTTTTTTTTTTTTTTTTTTTCTTTTTTTTTTTTGTTCTAACATTTATTTTGTGATTATTTGCTCATGGAAATAATCAATTATGTCTATAATGCTGTGTCTCATTTTGTTGTCCCGTGTTTTGGATTTTGATGTATAGTAGTTGCTCTTTGACACATCTTTAAGACCTCGGGCATACTCAGCTCATTGGCTCTTGACCTTGCTTTTACTTTATGCTTGCTGTTCAATTATGCAAGTATTCTTGAATCCTTAATCAGCAACCTGAGGGTTTCATATGCATCCACAGTATTGTCACATATTAACTTGAGCATACTCACTTTTCAATAGTTTTTCACTTTTATTAATCATAATCACCTACCGGTATTTCATATTACAAGCTGAGGTATCAAGATATTTTGCAAAAGTTTCCTTGCCCAGATTTTCTTATGATATAAGTTGCAATATGTCATGGGATTTTTCTTAAAGTTAATGCATAAGTCCCACTTGAGAAAAATAATATTGGTAGTAATTTACTCCTCATTCAGTATTTTAGAGTAAGCATTAATGGTTTACAGGGGGAGGGCAAAAATTAAATTTAGAAAAATTAGTTTGTAAGTTCCAAATAAAATTTTTTGGTGGACTTGTCTTGTAAAGGTGTTCTTGAGATCTTTTGAATTGTGAAACAGTTGAAGATGACAGATTTATTTATAATATTTTGCCCAAGTTATTAAGTAATAAATAGAATTAGATAAGGTGAAAGATAAATGAAAATGGAATGGAACATTTTTTTTTATATAAATTTTTTGCTCACCTGTTAAAATTTCCTCTCTTGGTCCTAATTTCCAACTAACCTTTGTGGAAAGGTAAATGGTTTTATTGTATAGTAAGGTTGTTTGTTTCCTTTTCTTTATTTTCAGGAAAGAAGAATGTAGGTGTGAACCCCAAAATAAACAACATGATTCAAGGCTATGAGGCTGCCAAATATGACCTATTTCTTATCTCAGACAGCAGCATAAAAAGTGAGTTGATCTTATGGACAAAACGGTGTATTTTTATTTATGCTATATAAAATCTTTCACATGCATGAATGTATTTGAATCAAGCACCATTTCTCTCTCTCTATCACTTACACATACACACACACTCAATTGCATTCATTGGAAATATATCATGCCATTCCTAATTTATTGGTATTAGGGTAGTATATAACAATTATCTAGAGGTTGAATTGTTTTCTGAACCACTGTCAGAGCAGTACAAGCACAGTTCTTGAGAAAAAAATCTGGCTGTGGCAACATTAACAGGTCAGATGTTCATGAAACATTTCTTTCATAGCAATGTTCATCTTGTCAGTCCCCAGGCTCAGTGTACTCTTTTTTTTTTCTATAATGGAACTTTTAGAGAAACTTATAAATTCTCTAAACTTTGGCAAACACAGGGGACTTGAAAAGTGTTTATTGTTTATGGCTGGAATTTTTTTCCATTAAGCAATGTTCATATAATATTGGCTGTGTAATATTAATTTTTAATGTGGGGCTATATTTGTTTATGAAAGACATTTTTTCCCGTTTCCAAATTTCAGTGAAAGAAGACACTCTGTTAGACATGGTGATGCATATGACAGATAAAGTTGGACTTGTGCAGCAGATGCCTTTTGTGACAGACAGACCTGGTTTTGTTTCACATTTAGAAAAGGTGAAATAGATTTGTATCAAAGTTGATTTTTTTTTGATTTATGTAATCTTTTTTTATTGTATTATAATAATTATTATTGAATGAGGTGTTGCAAAAACAGCATTTTTAAATACCATTTTCTTGTTACCAAGTTTTTCAATTTTCCACAGTTTTACAAATCACACCCCCCACCCTTCCCCTTTTTTTTTTTTTTCCGTCAAAGGTCAAATTATAAAATCCTGATGTGCTCTTATTAAATTGTATGAGTAACGAGTAAGGATAGTTTGGATCTTATATAGTCGAACTCATATTTCTCCAAGTGTCCAAATCAGGGTGGTGAAACTTCGATAAATCATGTTGAATGTTTGCATTGTAAAGGGTTAATATAATTATGCTTAGAATTCTGGGATGAAGAAGGCAGGTGCAGAATCTCAGTTTGAGCAGACGATTGGGATTGAAAACTAAAGGTAAAATATTGTAACAAACGATAATGCTTAGTGTTCAGTGCTCACTGTCATCAGATTATCAAGGCTACCTTATTGCAGTTATTGCTGAGCCTGCTAAGATGTGGAGCCCAATAAGTAAGTGATCAACGCAATGCATTGCTCCATTGGAATTACAATTGGGTTGTAATGGATGATTACTCAAATTATGGTGTAAAACCATATCCTGAGATACATGATCAGGTTAGCTCTTGAACAGAGTTCTGGTGCTTGGGCCAATCAGATAAGCCTAGTTATGAAAATTTCCCTCACCAATTTGTGGGAACTGTCATGTAAAAATATCCAACTCAAACTGACAGCAACCAAAAAACAAAAAAAAAAAAACAGGGCTAATCATGTTTGTCCTTTGTTTATATGATTTTCTTTTTCGGAAACACTTATTGTATTTATTTTTCCTCCTCCAGATATTCTTTGGAACACAGCATGGTAAAATGTATTTGACAGCTAACTGTTTGGGTCTAAATTGTGCCTCAGGAATGTCCACCCTTTTTCGCAAGGAGATAATTGAGTCAGCTGGAGGACTGGCACATTTTGGCAAATATTTAGCAGAAGATTATTTATTGGCTCAAGCAGTCTTAGACAGGTAGGTCAGGGCATCTCATATGATTTTAGAACTGACCTGATTCAGGTTTTTTTCTTAGGGTTTATTGGAGGATGTGTAACAAATGTTGTTAAGACTGTTGATTTTATGAGTGTGTGTAGTAGAATTTCCTCAAGAACACAAAGTAAGCCTTCTAGACATGAATATTGGCAAACTTGACCCTACACCTAAGGAAAATTTTTTGTCTCACTTATAAAATGCTCAAAGTCAAGTTTCTAGAAATAGTCACATATTGTTGTGCGCATGAATTTTGACTTATCAATTCGATGATATACTTTTCTTATCCCCAAACAAAGTCAAGAAATTATGAGTTTTAATCTCTAGCCGGTCAGATCTAGGTGACATATAAATACCAATTAGCTTTACTAGAATGAGGTGAAAAATCAAGCTAACAGAAGGAGTGTTTTCTTGCACTCAGTTTTATATGGTCATAATTATAATGGTGTGATATTGATCAAAAATTGCAATGCAATTATTAAAAAAAATAAATTGTAGTTCTGTTTGGGTAAAGCAAGATTTTGTTGCCATTTTTTTCTAAACAAGAATGTGCTGTAAAGAAGCTTTTGTTTTTGTATAGATTTTTTTTTGCAGGAGAGCATATTCATTTTTAATTTTTAATTTAATTTTATTTTTCCAGTGGTTACAGTATTCAGTTATGTAGCCAATCAGCTCTTCAAAATTCTGGAAGCACTTCCATAACATCATTTCATGAAAGACTTGTCAGGTAAGATGTTTCCTGAAAGGATCCTTACTTAATCCCATTCAACAGTAGCACCATGATCAGAATATTGTGTGCAGTCAATCCTTTTAGTGATTTTTTTTTGCTCTGTTGCCTTTGGAATGTTTTTTTTCATTATTTCTATTATTTTATTGTAATTTTCAAGCTTATGTGTAAACATTGAATCTGCTGTTATAGTTACAGGTTGTTGATAAAGTCTAAGTTAGAGAAATGAAAAAAACAATAAATGAGATAAATCTAGCTCTTAGGCTCAGGAAATATCAGCTTACAGCTCTGTTACATGGTTAAAAAATTATTTTAAGGCTTTGTACGAAAGACTATCAAGATGACCGATTTATAATTTGTAGAACCAGGCAGTGAACTTCCCTCAGTTTTGACTTATGGAATTATTCTACTTTCTATCGAAATCAAAGGTTATAATTACATCATTCAAGTTAGTAGGTTTCATCAAGACAAGTTTTTTTTAAATAGTTGTAGATTGTCATGTAATGAAAAAGAGTTCTTTTAAGAACGGATATCAAATTCAGTTTTGTATATTTTAATATAAGATTACAACGCCACACATTGCCTATACTCTTTTATTTGCTAAATGGCATTAACCTCAGTTGCAAATCGCACCTCCTATCAAATTGTTTTCGCACGTTAAGCTGTACAATTAAGCAAAAGAACTCATATGCTTCCAGAAATGTATTTATCTTTACAGCTTAAATCTTTAGTTTACGATCTGGCTGTTGTGAAATAATTTTTTAAGATAGTTTCAATTTTCATTTCTACTCACAAATTCACTAATCAAATCAAAGTTAGAAGAACATGATATAAATGAGGAAAGTGTGAAGAAGTGGCATAAAATGATCGGCTAAATCTAGATTTCGTCTAGATTGAAATCTAACCTCTGATTCAGATGTTCTTCAAACCAGAAGAATCAGACTACAGAGTTTTGAGGGGGTGGGTTGTTTATTATTTCTTTGGGGGGGGGGGGTGTTTTGTTTTTGTTAGATTGATACTTACATCATAAAAAAAAGTTGTCACCCATCAGAGTTATTCTCTTAGGATAAGCTTATGTGAAAAGTCCAAGTACTTTACAGTTAAAGATGTTGATCATGTATCTACACTACATTGGTGCAAGGATATGATGCAGACGTAGTATAGTGCTATGCTAATACTCAATCATTAGTTTTAAATTTAGTGTATAATTTTTTTTTATTTAATGAATGTTAACAAAAGATAAGAAGATAAGAGTGTAGTTGTTTGTGAATTGGTTATGAATTGTAATATCACATTGGTTTCATATGCATCATTATGAAAACTTCTTTTGCAATGCCATACTGTATTTTAATTTACTTTTGTGATCTACCAGGTGGACAAAACTTCGGAATGCCACAGTAATCACAACCATGTTTTTTGAGCCCATTTATCAATGTGTTGCTCAGGGAGTCCTCATGGCCTTCGTAGTGGAATTTCTTTTCTCATGGTCGCCCCTTGTGTTCTTCCTTGTTCATGTCCTTGTATGGTTTCTGTTGGATTATATTCTCATGTGTGTTATTCAGGTGAGTTAATGATTTTACAGACATATTCTTAAATGCACCTTAAGTGCAATTTATACATGCCTTCGCTTGCTTTAGGCTGTGTAATAATTAAGAAACGCTTGTAAATTCCTTTTATCTGTAATTTAATGTTTTGGAAAAATTAAGATTCCTGCCATGGAACATTACTTCCTGTACATTTTTCAAAAAAAAAAAAAAAAACCATCATTTTCATTTTCCACGATGCATATGTCCGAGAAATTGTGATTAAAAAAATATAAGTTGCTGATCATACAAAATTGTATCGCCTAAGTTCTTCTTCCCCTCTTCCCCCCCCCCCCCAAAAGAAAATGGTGATGTTTCTCTCTCACACATACACACGTCTGCACTTATACAATATGTTAGTGATAGTTGTTTGTTTTCTCTTCTTTCCAATATGTAATTTGACAGCAAGGACCTTTACCGTTCTCCAAATTTGAATTCCTCGTCGGATGGCTGATGAATGAGCTTAGCTACCCTGTGCTCATTCTTCGGGCTTATTGGGACCCTGTGATTACCTGGAGGTCAAGGCGCTACCGCATCAGATGGGGAGGTATTACATCAGAGATCAATGCGCCACCTTCATCACTAAAGCTTACAGCCTGAGAAAGAAACTGATGCCAACGGAGTGTGATATGCTCATACAGTCGCTGTAGCTGCACTATATCTAATCGATTTTTTTTCCCTATCCATAAAGTGATTTCATCGAGTTTTCAAACCAAGTACAGGTTGTTCTATTATGAAACCATAATTGTCACCTGGTAGTGAAAAGAGATGTGTCTTCTGTTTTAAGTTTACTAATAGACAGTTGAGGATTATTGAACTGTAGTAATTTTTCGCACTGACTTTAGACCTTTTTGTTGTTTTTTTTTAAATGGTAGCTGTTTTTACTGAGTTAAAGGGCAATGCTTTTATTTTTTTTTTTTCATTCATCATAGTAAGATCATTTGGGCTTGGTTTGGAAGAATTGACAAAAATTATCTTAGTGTAGCATCACTAAGATGAAAATTTTGTAGGGTTATGATAATTGTCTAATTTATTTGTTAATTTTATTGTATCAAAATTATTTGTTTTCAGTACATTTTGACCATTTTTGCAATCTCATTAGGGCAATTGTGTTGATAATATGAGGGTTAACTCCCATTTTATTTTAATTTAGAAATTAGCTTTGGCATTTTCAGAATGCTGATTTAAATGGGGAGAAATAAGTGGCCCCAGCTTTTTTTCTTTTCTTTTTTTTCTAAACTAAATCATTATTTTGGAATATTTGTTTCTTTGAATTTTTATTTTTGTCAGTCAACTTGTCTAGCCAAGGCCAATCCAAATAAATCTTTGTTGAAAAAATTTGTGGGTTAAAGAACGTTAAATGAGAAAAAAAGAACACAGCTTCAAAATACTACGCAATGTTAGATAAATTTTATCTTCTTGGTGATAATCTTAAGACTGTTTGATGCATTTAGATTACCAAATTGGAACATTTTGCTTATACCTTTTGGCTCTGTACATGCTCTGTGAATTAAGAGTCTCTGAGATTTGGAAACATTTTTCTTCATAGCAGCTTTAACATTAAAATGCCAGCTAGCGCTGTAGTAGAGATCCTAACCTTTGACCTATGGGTCCAGAATTCAGGTTCAAACTCATCAGCTTTATTTTTATGTCCTCTCTTTTTTGATACTATGTAATCACCTTATATCTATCCTGAGAACTTTACAGTGCACATGTAAAAACTAATCGTCAAAAAGAAAGGTATACTTATTTTATAAAGGCACTGGCAGTTTCCCTCCTTTTTTTTTAGTTCTTTATTATCAGATTTGATAGGGAAACTTTTTGGGGAGTTTAGTTTTAATCCGCCTAGTTTTTTGCTGTAGAGTATGTATCTTACCTTTTCTCTAATTTCAACCTATTGCCCCATGATTATCCAAGAGGTGTAGAGAATACTCTGTAGATTGATTATTATTTAAAATATTTTGTATAATGTATTTTATATTGGATAGTGATGTTATTAATCAATAAAATTAGGTGAGCTAAGATGATCTGAATGATTTTTTTTTACATTTTTAAAACGGATAACTAAAATTTTTTGGGGAGGCTGCAAGAATATTGTAAATAAGTTTAATGGATCTGATTTTAGTCTTATATGCAGCAGTTTATTCTTTTAATTGTAATACTTGTTGTTTGTTTTGTTTTTGTTTGTTTTTTTCAATCTCAAAATATATTATGGCAAAGGTTATAAGAAGCAGATATCATAGTGGAATTCTGAAAGCTAGTCAGCCAAATCAGTGTGGCTTGACCCCTGATTACTATGTAATATGACGGAGAAAAGCTTGCGATTTCATAGATGCCTAACTTCTCTAATAACACTTTTATAAAACTTTTTAAAAATAAGTATCTAGTTTCCTATCAAATAGATTTTCATTAGTGCCAGCAATCTTTCTCTTGCAGGTTATTTTTAAAGCAGGCGTTTTTATTTTGAAAAATGTTTATTGAAAGTTAGAGCAATTCTTCTTTGTTTTGGTTTGTTTTAGATATCTTTTCTCTTTTTTTTATTTATTAATTTATTGAATGTGAAAAGATTTGAAACAAATGAAGCAGATCAACTATGTCTGAAAGTGGCAACTTCATTATCATAATTTTATTTTTTTAACATATGTAGAAAATGGTTTAAGAAAATATAAAAATTAGGAGAAAAAGATATTAGTAGTTATATTTATTCAGCAGTTTTTAGGTTTGTTCATTGATTATGTTTATAATGTGATTTTTATTGTTGGCATGAAATTTAGTTTAGAGATTTTAATATGTTTGGCAGCTTTCAAAGTCGTACTGCAATTATAATTTGAAACACAATCTTTACAGTTTTTTTTCTATGGAGGACTCAAAACATATAGCATTTGCCAGGCTTCCTCAGAACCTTATTGATCAGAAGTTCTAAATTGTCTAGTTTTCCCTATTTGTTTACTAACAAAGTCAATACCTCACACTTCTATATCATGTTTATAAATCATGCCCCTACTGCTGGAAAATAGTCTTGTTTGTAGTCATTGTGATGTGAAGAACAGCTTGAATTATAGCATTTATTCTTTTGTAGCTTGTGTAAATAGAGAGGATGGTGGTCTGAATGTTTTAGAAAGACAATCGTAATGGTCATGGTCAGTCTTTTTACAGTTTATCTATGAAATAATTTTTTTCCTTTTTTTTTTTCCACTCCTTGAAATGACATGTTTGATACCTGCAGTATTTCTAAGTGAGATTATCTTAACCAAATATATTTTTCTTTTTTCTCTTCTTTAATGAATTCAAGAGTATTAAAGAGCAATATCAAATAAAAATGTGTTGATTCATATCAGCACAGGTGTTTGTAACAGGGAGGCCATTCAAAGTGCAATTCTTCTGCTCAGTGTTTTGCAGGACGTAATCTCAATCATTTGTTGTGTTTATTATATCATATGATTTGCTTACCTAGATTAGAGACTGAAGTGCCATGTGGGTCATTGCCAAATAAGATTGTTTTGCAACCTTGTCATTGATGAGTGCGCAGGGGTTATTTTGTTAGCTGTATAGAAAGGAAACATGAACCAGGTAGACAGGTTATGTTTTGAGTATAGAGTATTTGAGAATGGCACCAAAAATTGATGCAGGAAGTTTTTAAAATTTTTGGTGACTACAGATAATGACAACAGCAAAATTTGTAAGTTGAGCCTGCCAAAATATTTAGTTATTTTAAATATCTTGGACTGTTACATTTTGAGGGATTTTCTTCTGTCAACTCTGTGGTGCTTTGCCTTATAGCCTGCATGAGAAAATATGTAACATGCTTTCTCTTCACAGAGACAGACATCTTCAAGGGTCTAGTTTATTTCAGGGCAATATGACTGCGGAAATGCAGGTGTTCTAAAAGCCTTCTAAATGGTTCTATTATAATTTCATCTGATGCAGTTTGAAACTCACACAGTTAAGTATTCTGTCTTGTGTAAAAACCTAGTTTGGCAGGGTGCATACCTGGTCAGCATTCACACATTTGGCTATAGAATAATTGTTACCCTCATCCTCAAAGTGGTGAATGAAGAAGCATTGTCATAGATGATCTACTCAACAGATCATTTACTAAACAATGAAACCTGAATGCCATTTTGAGTGAGTGCAACATAAGTTATTTTTAAAGTAATGACTCATCACTTCTATATTAAATCGGCATGAATTTCTAACAGGCATGATGTCTAATGTGCTTCCATATTTGTACATAATAATTTTAATATTCCCAATGTTAATACCTTAGCCATCAGAGAGCTGCTTTTCTATATTTTACTCAATGTCTATGTACTGGTACTTGTAAAGCTAAATGCTGTTCTGCACAGTGTAATCTAGCTTATTTTGTAAATTTGTTATGTTTTGTTGAGTTTTTGTCTGCTTTTTTTTTTTTTTTTTTTGCTCTATTTGCCAAGTTCAAAACAGTCTTCTGTTGTTTGTTAGCTGATGATTCATTTAACTTGGAACACGCAATGTTGTCTAGTAGAATGATTTGAAATTATTATACTGGAAATTTTGTGTCACAATTGCGTGTCTTTTGGTGCGTTTGATCAGAACATAAGTTGCATGTGTTAAAAAGAAAAAAACAGGCATTGACTTAAACATTTTTCAATTATCAGTTTATTTGGTTATTCTGTCTTTCTTTTATAAAACATGCAGTCATTCTCTTGTCACGGCTACACATTGCTTACATGTTCATTACACATTAAATACACAATGTATTTGTATATATATAATTATATATGTTGTTTTTTTTTTCAATCTCTTTCCACAGCTGTGGTGCTTGAAAAATACTATGAAGAATGATTTTTTTTAGATTCACTTTTGGTAATGTAGTCATCTCTTAATACATTCTATTTATACTCTATTCCTATTGCAAATCAGTATTTTGAACTTGTATCTATAAACGTATTTCTAGTCATGGCATTTTGATGCTTTGTGTTTAAGAAGTTTCGTGTAATATTTTTCTTAATAATCTGAGCTGTAGCCTTTTAAAATGGAGAAAGGGACAAACGGGGAATATTTATTTTGGTTTCAGATCTTCGTTTTTGTCGAGTTTTTTTTTTTTTTATTCTGAATTGAATTCGAGTATATTTTGCGCATAAAACTCTCCCTACTTCTTAACTCCAGGTGGTTTCCCACAAAGGGAAATGATGAGCAATTTAGGTCAGTATGGTATCTTTAGAAAATTTTCTCTCATTTATTGATTCAAGTTTAATAATTCTTAAATACATCTTGCATCAACATTATAGTTGCTGAGAAAGGAAATTCGCTGAATATTTTTTCCACATTTTCTTTTCAAAGAAATGTAGTATATAGCTTCTTGCAAATGTCATGAGGCAAACCAGATGTCAATCTGCGATTTTCAATGAATTTGCAAGAAACTTAGATATCCCTAAATGGTTTTACCAACCAGTGTATTCTAGTCTGGGCTATCACAGGAGTCAATCATCTAACAGAGGGAGGGCCAAAAGATTGATCAGGGTCAACAAAAATCACACATATACAACTTGCAGTAAGCCCTCAAGTTTTGCAATCTTGATATGAGTTTATCATTAATTGACCAATTCATGTGATGTGACAAGGAGCATTGCTCTTTGATTTCTGAAGAAATATAAATAACTGATGTCTCTTTTGAGGCCATGACGTTATTATTACTTGAAAGAGCTAAGATTGTTCGCAATGTACACATTTCTGGTGTCAGTCGTGTCTGCTGCTCCTTTTGTCAGTGTTGCTTGTTGTACATCCAGTTAAAATGGCAAAAGCATCACAACTTTTTTGTTCTTTATTATTTGTTTTCAGTATGGCACTTATTTGAGGGTGTCATAGAAACTATTTATGCCTATATTTTATAATACTCATATTTATTTGAAATATTGGGTGAGTCTGTGGTGCAAATGATTTTTCATAACACTCAAGTTTCAGGCTGAAGATGAATAGCTGTTACTATGCTCTAAATTAATGGCCTTTTTTTTAACACTGGCTTATCAGTCTCTCAAAACAATGTCGCTTTTTTTATTCCTGCTGAGCTTTAGCATGCCATTTTTTAAAGCGTGCTGCTTTTAATTTTTTTTCTTAATTGTCACTATGAATAAATGGTGTGTTGAAAGCAGTGTTTTTGTTTAATTCAAACTCAATTTTGTTTAGGGCTTGTGAAAATATCACACCAATTAACATGTGTGCCAGTTTATTTAGAAATGCATGTAAATAGAAAGCCTAGCAAGCCAATGCCATCCTCAATATTTAGTTGAAAAAAAATTGATTTATAAGGAAACAAGTGGTTTTGAATTTTTCCTTTAAGTTGAACATCATTTTGAATCGGCAGAAAATGCACCTTTGTCCTAGCCAGCATACATATATCTGTCTCTTTGTGTTAAGGGATTTGAAATATGCATGTCATGGAGGTGTTCTGAGAGGAATAATTTATCTAAGAATACTGCTTTTCCTTGGTGAATATATAATTCAAATTACTGTTCAGAAAGCAGGCTTGGGTGTTAAATCTATGCAAAGTAAAGTCAATATAGAGATAGATGTATTTTTCAGAATGCTGTTTTTTTTTAGAAAGCATTGTTTGTCCTTACTTAATCGCAACACGATTATGTGGATCTTAGAATATGGCAGTCATATACATGAAGTTTTATCTTGTTGGTAATGATCTTTATCTAGTCCATCACTTTTATAGCTTTTCACTTTTGAGTTGGCTGCTTTGATATTTACTAGGATTTATATAGATATTTACACTTTTGGAAAAAGTTACCACTGCATTTGTTTCCAAAATGCTTATGTCAAGACATTAAAAAAAAACTAGTTAATTTTTTTATTATTTCTGTCTAACTTTTTTCATTTTTTTTTAAATTGCTTGTCTGCTTAGCTTTTTCAGGCTCTTCTCATTTTCTTTGAGACACAGGTAGAAAAAAAAATTTCTCTTGCTCTTTGGGATTAAAATATTCTCTTTTCTCTCTACATCTGCATATTTTACATCATCCCATCAAGATTGAATGCATGCATTAGAATCAGATTCATTTAATCAGCTACTTTGCACTTTATAATGCCATCTAATCAAATTTTTCCATAACACATGAGACTTGCTTGCTCCATAACACTGTATGATGTACTGTACTTAAGAATTAACTAGATTTCATCCCTCCTCAGCATTAATTTAAATGCTTTGAATTAAAATCAATAAAACATGATGGAATGACATTGACTGTGTATAATGTTATCTATGTCTGTAAGTTTAAGAGTAGTGTTATGTGTTTGCCCTAAGAATAAATTTGGATCCAGATTCAAGGTCAGTAAGTGGATCCTAATATCTTTTTGAGGTAGACACTGCATTTATTGTTTTTCTTGCAATGTCTGCAACTAATATATTTAAGAAGAGAGGCTGCAGTTCTACTTGTCCTTTCTTTTTTTTTGATTCATATTAAGTTTGGCAGATGTTAGTTGAATACTTTTTTGTTTGACTCTTAGGCCACCCTCATATAGAAATGACTTTTCAGGTGTCACGCGTCACTCTTTACATGACACATTACAAGCCTCACTTGTCTGATCCCATAGGTTCTTGTCATTCCCTCACACCCAGCCAGGCTGAGAGCATGGATTCCTCTGATAAAGAGACATTGTTGGCAATCGTTTTGTTAAGGAAGAAGAAGGGGTCAAAAGGAATCAGCATGCACATTCTTTCCATCAAATCAACACATGTGCCAGCATGACACAACTGCTTATGTGTTATGTATAAGATTATACTATTACTAGCCATTTTTGTTTACATGCATGACCCATTTCCATTTACGCACATGACGCTCTATGTGAGGCTGACCTTGGAGGCTAAACAAAACAGAACAGATAAAAAGCTTTCTAAATCTGGATTTTTAAATTATATTTTGGGGGATGAAACTTTGACACAATGTAGGAGGATGACTTAATTTGGTATTGCTGATTTTTATGATACTGAAATGAATCCTAAGTTCGTAATAATCAGTAGAATCAGATTGAAAGAAACCATCCAATAGTGAACTCATGGAAAAATGGGCAAATGAAGGTATCATAGGGCCATACTCTAAAAAGTATACTCAGATTGGTTGTTATAAAAGTTTATTTTATATGATGTAATATATAATCACCCGTCTCCTGCTCATCTAAGCTGTCTTAAAGCCCAATCCTCAGTAAATGAAAAGAGATTATATTTGTCTATATGAAAATCTCTAAATTGTTTAATTCTAAACAAATAAATAGATTCTTTTTCTATCTTAACCTGAAGTGAATGAGAGCCTGAGAGGGATTTCTTTTTATGTTGGTTTAATAATCAATAATAGTAGTATACAGAGTGGGGGTTCTGGGCCACCTTGCACGAAAATTGCACACAAAAAACACCTGGCCTACATACCCTCGAACCCCAATTGTCCATGTACGCCAAGCACACCTGGCCTACATACCCTCGAACCCCAATTGTCCATGTACACAAAACGCGCCTGGCCTACATACACAATTACCCCAATTGTCCATGTACTCAAAACTACCTGTATTTAAAGACAAACAAATTTTAGAGCATACACAATAGTCATCATGAGGGGGACAAACAACTGTGAGTTTTATCCTCGAGGTGGACCTAGAGTACCCCCAGGAGCTTCACGATCACCACAACGCATACCCGCTCGCCCCAGAGCGCATAGTGGTTCAGAAAGAGTGGATGTCGGAGTACCAGCATGGTCTCCTGGGCACAGGGAAGGCGTCCGCCGAGGTCGAAAAGCTGGTCCCCAACCTCCGCGACAAGAACCGCTACGTGCTTCACTACCGCAACGTGCTTGACTACCGCAACCTCCAGCTTTACTTGGGACTCGGGATGAAGCTCCGGAAGATACATCGAGCTCTGTGCTTTGAGCAGAGCCCCTGGATGGAGCCCTACATTCGGATGAACACCGAGCTGCGAAAGCAGGCCACCAGCGTCTTCTAGGACCTCTACAAACTAATGAACAACTCTGTCTTTGGTAAAACGATGGAGAACCTGCGAAAGCGAGTGAATGTCAAGTTGGTTCGATCAAACGAGGAAGACAAACTGCGCCGGTTGATCGCCAGCCCGTCTTTCGCCAGAGCCAACATCTTCGACGACGACCTCGCCGCCATAGAGGTCCACAAGAGCCGTCTGGTCCTGTCTCGCCCCGTATACGTCGGTATGAGCGTTCTAGATCTGTCGAAGACACTCATGTACGACTTCTACTACAACCAGCTCCTGGCCCAGTACGGAGACCGGTGTCAGCTCCTCTACACCGACACCGACAGCCTCCTCTTCGAGATTCAGACGGAGGACGTCTATCGGGACATGGTTGCGCATGCAGGTCTATACGACACGTCCGACTACCCACGCGAGCACCCTCTGCACAGCGTCGAAAACAAAAAGGTGCTGGGGAAGATGACAGATGAGTGCGCTGGGCGCCTCATCGCGGAATATGTCGGGCTGCGCCCCAAGATGTACAGTATCCTTGAGGCTAACGGGGACAACATAAAGAAGGCCAAAGGCGTTCGAAAATACGTTGTGAAGAAGCACATAAGACACGACCAGTACAGGGAGGCTCTCTTCGAGAAAACGACCTTCCACCACGGTATGAATGTCCTGCGATCAGAGCGCCACCATATCTACGGGCAGCGCCTCCACAAGGTATCGCTGTCTCCCTTCGGTGGATTGCAGAAAACGGGGTGGACACTCTGGCCTATGGGCACAGGAATGCCCTACCAGCAGGCATGGCTGAAATGGACGCCTACATTGACGAACTTCTTAACGGTTGAGAACACCATCTGGAGGCAGTTGAGTGTCAGGAGGCACAACCAGAAGCTCCTCACGGACAAACCCCCGACTAGGTCCTTGACTTGTGGAGTCAAGATAATAAAGCACAGGCTCGCCGGGCTTGGTCACGGAGCGCCCTCGCCGGGTCACCTGGAGGGACCACACAGGGTCAGGGGCGCGACGCCGCCCACCCTCGAGTTCGCCGGGCTGATAGAGGAAGCGAACACCAACCCCCGAAGGGAGCTTCTGCTCTTGAAGACCGACAGGGCGGCCGGGAACCGTAGAAGAGGGCCCTCCGCTCACAGACTTCGCCCTAATGGCCTCAGAAGGACGCTTACCGGTCAACCGGATGACCTCTCCATTCAGAGCAGAGACAACCGCAGGCAGCCGCTGCACCCACTCGGTGGATCGCCCACCAACAGGCAACTGCATCTCCTGGGCGTACTGGTGGCCGAAGAGCCTCTCAGACAGAGTTCTGTTCCACCGCTCCACGATTCCTTGGTCCCGGTGGCCACCGACCCGGCCGCGCCTGGCCTCGACGTTGTGCTTAGCAAGGAGTTGGCTAACTGCCCCCATAAATTCGCGTCCAGGGTTCACCTGCAGCAGCTTGGGCCACTTCAAAAGCCCCCGTTTGTATATGCGAGACAGGGCATCGGCGACCTCTGCTGCGCCCTTGCTAGTCAGAGGCTCGGCCTCCTTGTACCGCGAGGCAACGTCGACTACGGTGAGGGCGTACTTATAGGTCTTCCGTCCCACGCGGTCGTGGGGAAGAAAGAGCAGGTCAGCTTGATGGACCTCATTTGGCACCCTGACATCAAATTTAGGTCTAGGTATGCGCCGCGCCGCAGGCAGGTAGATCTGCCAGATGGCTTGTTTCTTCAGCCAGTCCTTAGCCGCATCGAGAGGGACCCCCGCTGCAGACGCCAGCTTCTTGATGGCGGCGATTCCTTTCCAGTAGCCCCCGGGGCTATAATAAATCCTCGACAGGTGAGAGTCCATTGACATGACTTGCCACGTACTCCAGAAGCCCAACCAACCTCAAACACACCGATACCACGGGCAAACCATCGCGAGTGCGCATGTAGGCCGGAAAAATTGGGGTCTCACAACTTACATCTTAGCTATCTTGTATGTCACAAGGCCGGTTGCGGCCATCCCCAGGACGATGAAGACGATCTCGCGGTCTTTTTTGGGCGCTACTAGGTGTATAAAAGTCGGAAAAAGCTGGGGCAGGGGAATTGCGGGTCAAGGGTTTCCCGGAGAAACGGGTGTACTCGCGCCATGCTGCGTCGGCGTCGTGGAAGTCCTGGACTGCCTGGTGTTGTTCCCTGAGTTTTTTGTTGATCCAGTCAAGGCGTTCAGTGCGCTTCTGAGACCATTCAGCCTGGGCGCTCTGCAGCTGCTCGACGGCTTTGTCGTGTCTTTTCTGTTCTTCGGCTGTATCTCCTTTGTCGAGCTTCGATAACAGGTAGTTGTTCCCCGAGAACGCCAGAGCGTTCACGAGGGCGCCTCCGACGAGAAGCGCGACGCTAGCCATTGTGCTACTCCGAAATATTAGCGGGGATTATTTTTCGTTTAATCATCTCGTTCTTAGTTAAAATGGCGAACGAGACATTCATGAATACTAGCCCGGCGTCGCGTACCGTCAGGTCGAGTTTTGGCAGCGACCCTTTGATGGCCATCTGGCCAAGTTTTGCGTACCCTATCGCAAACCCGCCGACATGGGCGGTATGATACAGGGTGTTCGCTATAGCTTTCCCGTCAATCGAAGTCATGGTGTATTATTCCATATAGTGGGGGTTATACGCAACCTTCAATTGCTGAGCAGGACCCGCGCTGCTGAGCAGGACCGGGGCTTTTTCTCTTCTGGCGGTAGTGGTAGCGGTGACGGTTCTGCGCGATGAAACTTAGACCAATAGGCCAGCACCACAACAACAGCTACCAGCACGCCTACAGGCCAGGGAACATAGAGCCATCCGCTTCTTTTTTGCCGCTGCGTCGGAGCGGAGCGGCTTCCTCGTCGGGCGGCCCCGGGTAGGTCACGAACGCCGGATCCCGTAGAGCCTCCTTGGCTGCCGCGAGTTCTCTTTCAAGGCGCTCCGTCTTGGCTTTCCTGGAGGCGGCGCCGGCGCACCCTGCAGCAGCCTTCTTCTCGTCTTTCGGTTTAGAAGTCCGGCTGGGCGTCGTTTC